>BLSH010151544.1:7722-26722 GCA_018402905.1 Glandirana rugosa | reverse complement strand
TTTTCTCTAGTCTCACCTCCCCAACCTACACAGGGTAGCAGTGCATGCTGGGACTATGAACCAACAAGTGCCACTCCACCACCTACACAGGGTGGTAATGCATGCTGGGATTGTGTAGCTGGTCTTCAGTCAACCACCGAGGTACCTTCGGTGAAACCTCCAGTCACTAAGATAGTGTTAAAAATCTGAAATATGACTGATCTAAGTTCCTTAAGCACTCATGGGTGTAACACATTACGTTTTCTCTAGTCTCACCTCCCCAACCTACACAGGGTAGCAGTGCATGCTGGGACTATGAACCAACAAGTGCCACTCCACCACCTACACAGGGTGGTAATGCATGCTGGGATTGTGTAGCTGGTCTTCAGTCAACCACCGAGGTACCTTCGGTGAAACCTCCAGTCACTAAGATAGTGTTAAAAATCTGAAATATGACTGATCTAAGTTCCTTAAGCACTCATGGGTGTAACACATTACGTTTTCTCTAGTCTCACCTCCCCAACCTACACAGGGTAGCAGTGCATGCTGGGACTGTGTACCTGGTTTCAGTCAACCAATGAGGTACCTTCAGTGAAACCTCATTAGTATTCCCGGTAAGACACAGATCAGCCCCTGGCTGCCTCTCAACCTGGGGCCTTGCTATGAAGTTACGTTGCGGTCTGATAACTGAGGAAATGTTTCCTCCTGCCTGCAGCAGACTGATGACATCATCTTAGCCTAGGCAAAGTCACTGCATCATGGCTAGTGCCTGCATATCCACTCTACGTCCTGTGCCAGGAACTTGTAGAGTTGCGTTTTATCTTCTTGTCATTTGAAAACGAATCCTTTTCGGGTTTATCGCTATTTTCGTAGAAAATAAACCTTGGCCTTAAATCAAGGCCTGGTGTCCAGGAAATTACGCCGAACAAGGCAGCGATGGTTGCCAAACCATTCAGTCCTTGGCACTCAGCATTCTATAGGACTACCAGCAGGTGGCGTGATCATCTCCAAGAGACTTGAAGACAGCAGTTGGTTTTGTTGAGGAGATGTTGGTTGCACCGCGAGGTTAAGGGTTAAACGTGTTTCTTTTGGCAGGCGGCCCTGTTACCGAAGACATTCACAGAGTCAGAGTGGGGGGAGGGCTAGGTAGCATAGGAATGAATAGCTCCTTGTTGGGGAATACAATGGATAGATGTCTGTTTATTCGATACTCCATATCCTTGCTTTAATCCGAGTCCTTTGGTCCATCTGAGGGTCTTTCATTCATGGCCGGTTAATGCTAAACAACTTTCCATCCTTTACGTCAAGCTAGAAACTAATAAAACATGAAAAAAAAACCCTTTAGAAATGTTACATTGTTAAAATTTGGTCAAAAATATCTTCAAATTCGAAAAACTCCATCACTCTTAGTGTTGTATAAAAGAGCCAATAAGGGGGAAGATGGATCGGAGGAAGCTGGTGGGGCCATGAAACTCCGTTTACTAATTAGCAATTGTTCCTAATTAGCGCGTGAAGTCGCGGCTCCGCGGCATTGTGCAGAGGCGAGTCGTCTTTTATAGCTCCGTAAATCCGGGTCAAATCGATGAACGCCAAAATGGCGTGGGAGACAATCTGGTCTATTGACGGGACGCGTTGACCCTTTCCGTGTGTGAGAAGTTGCTCTTTTGCTGCCCGGCGTCTTTGGCTGTAAAATCAGATAATGCGTCCGGAAGAAGAGAGATCAGACAGGACCCCTAGCTGAAGAGTCTGTTGAGGAAATCAACCTTTGGTATCCAATGATTAAATCGACTGTGGGGTATTTTTGACTGAAGACATCCGGAAAAACAAGTCAAAAGAGCTTCATTTTTGGTCAGGACACCTTTGGCAACGAGTATTGGAAGTCATAATCTCCCATCGTGTCAATGGAGTTTGGCCCTTAGTGGAGTAGCTCGTTTTTGTTGAGTAGAAAGCATTGTCTCTTTTTTTGTGAAGTTTTTAGTGAGGTAGCTTTTATTTTGGCTGAGGAAAAGGTGAACGGCATTAGAGTTCAGATCTGAGGACCTTGAGATTGTTTGGGACTTTGGTCTTTATGAAGACCTTGAGATGGTTCGAGGCTTTGTTCTTTTTGAGGACCTTGAGATTGTTTGTGACTTTGGTCTTGCATACTACATCAACAACTCTTAGAAGTGGCAAAGCCGCTTCTGGCTTGGTCGTGGGATTCTGCAAGAGCAAGAAACATTGGGCTTAAAGTGTTGAAGTAGGTAGGTTTTACTGAATAGAAAGCATTGTCTCTAAAAGATCTTCTCAAGTTTTTAGTGAGGTAGCTTTTTTGGCTGAAGAATAGATGAGTAATTAGAGTTCAGATCTGAGGACCTTGAGATGGTTCGAGATTTTGGTCTTTTTGAGGACTTTGAGACGGTTCATGACTTTGGCCTTTTTGAGGACATTGAATTGGTTCGTGACTTTGAGCTTTTTGAAGACCTTGAGATGGTTCATGACTTTGGTCTTTTTGAGGACCTTGAATTGGTTCGTGACTTTGAGTTTTTTGAGGACCTTGAGATGGTTTGTGACTTTGATCTTTTTGAGGACCTTGACATGGTTTGTGACTTTGGTCTTTATGAAGACCTTGAGATGGTTCGAGACTTTGTTCTTTTTGGGGACCTTGAGATTGTTTGTGACTTTGGTCTTGCATACTACATCAACAACTCTTGGAAGTGGCAAAGCCGCTTCTGGCTTGGTCGTGGGATTCTGCAAGAGCAAGAAACATTGGGCTTAAAGTGTTGAAGAAGGTAGTTTTTGTTGAATAGAAAGCATTGTCTCTAAGAGATTTTCTCAAGTTTTTAGTGAGGTAGCTTTTTTGGCTGAGGAATAGGTGAGTAATTAGAGTTCAGATCTGAGGACCTTGAGATGGTTCGAGATTTTGGTCTGTTTGAGGACCTTGAGATGGTTCAAGATTTTGGTCTGTTTGAGGACCTTGAGATGGTTTGTGACATTGGTCTTTTTGAGGACCTTGAGATGGTTTGTGACTTTGATCTATTTGAGGACCTTGAGATGGTTTGTGACTTTGAGCTTTTTGAAGACCTTGAGATGGTTTGAGACTTTGTTCTTTTTGAGGACCTTGAGATGGTTTGTGACTTTGGTCTTGCATACTACATCAACAACTCTTCGAAGTGGCAAAGCCACTTCTGGCTTGGTCGTGGGATTCTGCAAGAGCAGGAAACATCGGGCTTAAAGTGTTGAAGTAGGTAGTTTTTGTTGAATAGAAAGCATTGTCTCTAAAATATCTTCTCAAGTTTTTAGTGAGGTAGCTTTTTTGGCTGAGGAATAGGTGAGTAATTAGAGTTCAGATCTGAGGACCTTGAGATGGTTCGAGATTTTGGTCTTTTTGAGAACCTTGAGATGGTTTGGGACTTTGGTCTTTATGAAGACCTTGAGATGGTTTGTGACTTTGATCTTTATGAAGACCTTGAGATGGTTCGAGACTTTGTTCTTTTTGAGGACCTTGAGATTGTTTGTGACTTTGGTCTTGCATACTACATCAACAACTCTTGGAAGTGGCAAAGCCGCTTCTGGCTTGGTCGTGGGATTCTGCAAGAGCAAGAAACATTGGGCTTAAAGTGTTGAAGAAGGTAGTTTTTGTTGAATAGAAAGCATTGTCTCTAAGAGATTTTCTCAAGTTTTTAGTGAGGTAGCTTTTTTGGCTGAGGAATAGGTGAATAATTAGAGTTCAGATCTGAGGACCTTGAGATGGTCCGAGATTTTGGTCTGTTTGAGGACCTTGAGATGGTTCAAGATTTTGGTCTGTTTGAGGACCTAGAGATGGTTTGTGACTTTGGTCTTTTTGAGGACCTTGAGATGGTTTGTGACTTTGAGCTTTTTGAAGACTTTGAGATGGTTCATGACTTTGGTCTTTTTGAGGACCTTGAGATGGTTTGTGACTTTGGTCTTTATAAAGACCTTGAGATGGTTCGAGACTTTGTTCTTTTTGGGGACCTTGAGATTGTTTGTGACTTTGGTCTTGCATACTACATCAACAACTCTTGGAAGTGGCAAAGCCGCTTCTGGCTTGGTCGTGGGATTCTGCAAGAGCAAGAAACATTGGGCTTAAAGTGTTGAAGTAGGTAGTTTTTGTTGAATAGAAAGCATTGTCTCTAAAAGATTTTCTCAAGTTTTTAGTGAGGTAGCTTTTTTGGCTGAGGAATAGGTGAGTAATTAGAGTTCAGATCTGAGGACCTTGAGATGGTTCGAGATTTTGGTCTGTTTGAGGACCTTGAGATGGTTTGTGACATTGGTCTTTTTGAGGACTTTGAGATGGTTCATGACTTTGGTCTTTTTGAGGACCTTGAGATGGTTTGTGACTTTGATCTTTTTGAGGACCTTGAGATGGTTTGCGACTTTGGTCTTTATGAAGACCTTGAGATGGTTCGAAACTTTTTGAGGACCTTGAGATGGTTTGTGACTTTGGTCTTGCATACTACATCAACAACTCTTCGAAGTGGCAAAGCCGCTTCAGGCTTGGTCGTGGGATTCTGCAAGAGCAAGAAACATCGGGCTTAAAGTGTTGAAGTAGGTAGTTTTTGTTGAATATAAAGCATTGTCTCTAAAAGATCTTCTCAAGTTTTTAGTGAGGTAGCTTTTTTGGCTGAGGAATAGGTGAGTAATTAGAGTTCAGATCTGAGGACCTTGAGATGGTTTGAGATTTTGGTCTGTTTGAGGACCTTGAGATGGTTTGTGACATTGGTCTTTTTGAGGACTTTGACACAGTTCATGACTTTTGCCTTTTTGAGGACCTTGAATTGGTTCGTGACTTTGAGCTTTTTGAAGACCTTGAGATGGTTCATGACTTTGCTCTTTTTGAGGACCTTGAGGTGGTTTGTGACTTTGATCTTTTTGAGGACCTTGAGATGGTTTGTGACTTTGGTCTTTTTGAGGACCTTGAGATGGTTTGTGACTTTGGTCTTTTTGAGGACCTTGAGATGGTTTGTGACTTTGGTCTTTATGAAGACCTTGAGATGGTTCGAGACTTTGTTCTTTTTGGGGACCTTGAGATTGTTTGTGACTTTGGTCTTGCATACTACATCAACAACTCTTGGAAGTGGCAAAGCCGCTTCTGGCTTGGTCGTGGGATTCTGCAAGAGCAAGAAACATTGGGCTTAAAGTGTTGAAGTAGGTAGTTTTTGTTGAATAGAAAGCATTGTCTCTAAAAGATTTTCTCAAGTTTTTAGTGAGGTAGCTTTTTTGGCTGAGGAATAGGTGAGTAATTAGAGTTCAGATCTGAGGACCTTGAGATGGTTCGAGATTTTGGTCTGTTTGAGGACCTTGAGATGGTTTGTGACGTTGGTCTTTTTGAGGACTTTGAGATGGTTCGTGACTTTGAGCTTTTTGAAGACCTTGAGATGGTTGATGACTTTGGTCTTTTTGAAGATCTTGAGATGGTCCGTGACTTTGAGCTTTTTGAAGACCTTGAGATGGTTTGCGACTCTGATCTTTTTGAAAACCTGGAGATGGTTCTTGACTTTGGTCTTTGTGGCATACTACGTCAACAACTCTTTCAAGTGGTGAAGCAGCTTCTGGTTTGGTCATGGGATTCTGCAAAAGCAAAAAACATTGAGCACAAAGTGTTTTAAGATTTTGGAGAGTAGGGAATGGTTAGAACCCCTGTCCAGGGTTTTATTTGGTGTCCATATCATCTTGAGATCTCTCTTCACCTCTGCTCCACCAACAGAAGTTGAGGGCATCTCTCAAAAGTGAGCAAATATCCCACCTTAGACAGTTGTCACCAGAACTGGGGTCCCCATTAGAAAGTTTTTCCTCTATTATTGTTTCAACGACAACTCAAAACTAGGAATTTTGGGATATAGGAAGCAGTAAAGGCACCACACTAATGGTCAGAGTCCAAAATGATATCTTATTAGATAGGCAGTAGAAAAAGATGGCCAACACGTTTCAGAGGTTCAGACATCTCCCCCTCTACATAATTACTAGAGTTGAAGTCCTGATGAAAAGGGAAAATCTAAACCTCTGTAACACATTTATTTTCTTCCTCTACCGATTATCCAATAAGACACCATTTTGCACTCAGTCCATTGACGGGACACCTTTACTGCTTCCTACATAGTTGGACTTTTCTCAAGACCTCCTCCCCATGGGAATACTCTAAGCTACCTCACCAAAGCAAGTCAGTTTCATCAAAGAGACTATCTTTTACAGCACTGGATAATAATAAGAGGAGATGTAGGACCTCTGTTGTAGGTACAGCTATAAAAACCTGACTGGGGTTCTAACCCTTTCACACACTATTTGAAGTTTAGGGTTTATATATGCATTAAAGTATAACGGTCCCTACCAAAAATACTAAGTATGCCAAATCTTGGTGAGGCCACCTGGAGAGATGGAAACCATGCATGATGTTCTATAACAAAAACAGCAAAAATAGCTGCGGGTGGGAAGGATTACGAAGGAGAACCACAAAAATTTTGGGAAAAACCTTTGAAGACAACAGGCCATGCCCACAAACGGTCATTGGATACTGTAGCGGAAAAGAAATATGGAAGAGTATAAAGACTAAGATCCATGTCATTTTGAGCCTTGTTTCTGAAAGTCTATATCTTCACCATATTTATGGATTCCACCTGAAGCTTACATGATGGATACCTAATTATTAATCATAGGGATTCTAATAGGAGGGCCTAGACACATGTATCCTGAATTCTTTTTCGTGACTGAACATATGGAAAGGAGATGAATAAATGTTTACTGGGACTTTGAGGCAAATGTGTCACACTCCCTGATGAGATGAACCTCCAGATACTGAATGAAATAGACCCTCTCCTAAAATAACTGTTATTGGCATCCTGGCACCTTCCTCACCTCTGAAAGAAGCTCCACCACTTCTGCTGAAGTCCCGTCCTCAGCCATCACATTTTGGTTCTGCTTGTTCTCCACAACATGGTTGGTGGCTTTTGTCTTGCATAAGAGGCTTCAAGTGCAAATCGGAGGTGGTTAACAGCAATACAGTGGATGCAAATCATACACTGCAGTATACATTATATAGACCAGCCTTTCTCAACCTATTGACCCCAGAGGGACACTTGAAATCATTTTCAGGTATTGGGGAACCCCTGCAAAAATTAACTTATCAGGGGTCAGTAGGATGTAGTTTCCATTGGTGGTCAATAGGCAGAACTAAATCCTCACAGTGGTGAATGCCATAGGCAGCTAAATGTTCATGCCATGCGTAGTTTGACCTGGAACCATGAAGGCACCATAAGATAGGAGGTCAATCAGCCACAGCTCAGGGAACGCCTAACAACCTATGAAGGAACCCGGTTTGAGAATCCCTGACGTTTGTTGACAACTGACCTTCACACCTGTATTAGCTGGTTGGACAACCCAAAATTATGGGAATCAATGTGGCGGTCAATAGGCATAAATAAATTCTCACAGTGGTGAATGCCATAGGCAGCTAAATGTTCTTGCCACTGGTTCTGCCATGCGTAGTTTGACCTGGAACCATGAAGGCACCATAAGATAGGAGGTCAATCAGCCACAGCTCAGGGAACGCCCAACAACCTATGAAGGAACCTGGTTTGAGAACCCCTGACGTTCGTTGACAACTGACCTTCACACCTGTATTAGCTGGTTGGACAACACAAAATGATGGGAATCAATGTGGAGCCCCCCTCCCCCAAAGTCATTTAGATAGAGTTTCTCCCTTTTGCAGCTATAACATCCTCCACTCTTCTGGGAAGGCTTTGCACAAACTTTTTGGTGGGTGTCTCTGTAAATTTGTGCCTATTTGTGAGGTCAGATACTAATGTTGAATGAGAAGACATGGCTCACACATTGGGCCTCGCGTTGGGCACTAAAAAAAAAAAAAAAAAAGGACCTGGCTCACAATTGACATTCCAATCCATCCCAAAGCTGTGCAGTAGGGCTGAGGTCTGGGCTTTGTACAGGACACTCAAGTTCCTCCACACCAAACTGGTCAAACCATGTCTTTTTGGAGCTGGATTTGTACACAGGGGCAGTCATGGTTGATCAGAAAATGGTCATCAAACTACGACTAAGAGGACCACTGTCCACAATGTCTTGTATGATGGAGCAATAACAGTATCCCTTTACTGGAAACACCTGGGGGGGGGGTTCCACATACTTTTGGTCATATAACATCTTTACGGGACTGTTGTTCATACCTCTTCCAATGCACCACAAAGAGCAAGAGAAGACAGAGGACAATACAAGCCCCTCCAATATGGATTCCTAGTACCAGTCCTGACATCGTCTCTCCTTCCTCACAAACACAGGCTGGGGCTGGATCTGAATTAAAAAAAAAAAGAAGAAAAAAACTATTGTAAATTGTGAAATTTCGGCAGGATATGGGTTCTTCTTCATTAGAAACAATTTGAGGAACATGACTTGACCAGAAGGTTGTTGGCTACAGTGACCTAAATTGAAGATACGTTAATATGTAATCTAAAACTGTTCCCAAATTGTTGTATTTCCTTCAATTTATTTTTCTAAACTTTTTTTTGTGCCCATCGGCATTGTCACCTACATGGGTACTTACCGTAAAACGCACCATAAATATTATCCATATATTATTTGTTAAACTGATTTGTGCCCTGTTAGCTTTTGCGAAGTCCTTATGAACATTGGCTCGTACTCGACTGACATTAACCCTCTTCAAAGGATTTCCAGTTGTCCTGGCTAGAAAATGTACAAATAAGGAACCCAAAAATGAAACCCATGTTTTTGGTGGTTGCATTTCACGAATGATCTATGACGTAATGTTGCCCTATAAAGGGACGCTTAATGTATGATAATACAGACAATTCCCTGATTAACTATGCTGAGTGTGTGTGTGTCTTTATTATCTATGGGATGTCTCCAGACATGTCTGAAGGTCCATGAGGTGCCTGTCCGAGGTCCAATAATTAGCCCAGGATACAGTAACCCCTTCCTTTCAGTGGTGATGACAATTTTACCATTATTAACCATCCATTAGATCTGAAAGACCTGAAAAATACGTCTCACCACCCCCAGCATGTCCTGCAGTTGGTTACCTTTTATTATCTATGGGATGTCTCCAGACATGTCTGAAGGTCAATGAGGTGCCTGTCCGAGGTCCAAGGTCCAATAACTAGCTGAGGATACAGTAACCCCTTCCTTTCAGTAGTGATGACAATTTTACCATTATTAACCATCCATTAGATCTGAAAGACCTGAAAAATAGGTCTCACCACCCCCAGCATGTCCTGCAGTTGGTTACCTGGTTACCTTTATTATCTATGGGATGTCTCCAGACATGTCTGAAGGTCAATGAGGTGCCTGTCCTAGGTCCAATAACTAGCCGAGGATACAGTAACCCCTTCCTTTCAGTGATGATGATAATTTACCATTATTAACCATCCATTAGATCTGAAAGACCTGAAAAATAGGTCTCACCACCCCCAGCATGTCCTGCAGTTGGTTACCTTTATTATCTATGGGATGTCTCCAGACATGTCTGAAGGTCAATGAGGTGCCTGTCCGAGGTCCAATAACTAGCCGAGGATACAGTAACCCCTTCCTTTCAGTGGTGATGACAATTTTACCATTATTAACCATCCATTAGATCTGAAAGACCTGAAAAATACGCCTCACCACCCCCAGCATGTCCTGCAGTTGGTTACCTGGTTACCTTTATTATCTATGGGATATCTCCAGACATGTCTGAAGGTCAATGAGGTGCCTCTCCGAGGTCCAATAACTAGCCGAGGATACAGTAACCCCTTCCTTTCAGTGGTGATGACAATTTTACCATTATTAACCATCCATTAGATCTGAAAGACCTGAAAAATACGTCTCACCACCCCCAGCATGTCCTGCAGTTGGTTACCTGGTTACCTTTATTATCTATGGGATGTCTCCAGACATGTCTGAAGGTCAATGAGGTGCCTGTCCGAGGTCCAATAACTAGCCGAGGATACAGTAACCCCTTCCTTTCAGCGGTGATGACAATTTTACCATTATTAACCATCCATTAGATCTGAAAGACCTGAAAAATACGTCTCACCACCCCCAGAATGTCCTGCAGTTGGTTACCTGGTGCCATGTTCCAGTTGGTCTTTAGTGACACAAATCGCTGAGTGCTGTTCCCATCACCACCGCTGCTAAAAGCCACCAATCTGATCTCGTACAGAGAGGACAATTCTGGAAGATGAAATGCAGAAAGATCAATTACTTTCCGAAGCTAGGAAGGACAGTTTAAGAGAGGTGAAGGTGTCAGTAACCTTGTCGGAGAAAACTGCTCTGTTCATCCTCTGACGTGCAAATTTTGATTAAAATTGGAGAACAATTCTCTTTTTTTCCAACAATCTATTAATGCCCAACTCTAGCCAAACCTTTTTTTTCAATTAGGATAGAGCAGTAGAACATCTGACAATGCTTTTTTTTCTGTCCCGATAATGCTCTTCTTCTTGGTGTCACAGGGACAGAAATTTTCCAGTGGAATCTCAGAGAGAAAACAAAGCTCACAGAAATATTGCCTAAATTTTACCTAAAACAGATTGGCTGGAGTTGGTTTACAAGAAGCTCATTAGCACACAAGATGGTTGTGGTTGAGTCCTCAGACACCCTGAGCCCAGTAACTGTTGCCCTTCTATAGGTACATCTTATGATGGGTCCTTGGAACTCCCAGGGGCCAAGTACCAAAGCTGTTGCTTTGCATTGACCTGTAAACAACCAATCAAGCCAAGGTTAATTTAGACCAGCCTTTCTAAACCTTTTTAACACAGAGGAACCCTAGAAGTAACTCTCCAGTATCAGGAACCCCCTGCTAAAAATGACCATATCTACAACTCATGATAAATTAGTGTGATGGTCAATGGGAAGAATGCTCCTTACACTTGTAGTGGATGAGAAGAATTATCCCCTTACGGATAGATAAAAAGATCAATGGTGTCAGTGGGAACCTGAGAAGCAGAAATTGGTCATTGCTAAAGGAACCCCTAGTAACCTCAGGAGGTTCCCTAGGGTTCCATGGAACCTGGCTGAAAAACCCTTCTCCAAATGTTTCTATCCAGTGAAGAAGAGCTGGATTAAAGTCATGCGCTGCGTCCTGGAGTCCGGAGGCTGTGTAGAGCTTTGAGTGGGATTAAGCCTCCATTTCTGGGCCCACATCTTACTGAGTAACCAGACCTTATTATTTGTTTCAGCGATCCACAGACCATTACGTGTTAGTGGGCACCTATTTGGGAAGCAGAAAAGGCTCATTGCTCAAGGAACCCCTAGCAACCTCGGGAGGAACCCTAGTTGAGAATCCCTGGAACCAGGTTTCTGTAGACCCATTTTTTTTTTTTGTGGACAGAAAGGGAAGGATTTAGGACCTCAGTCTGTCTCCCCAATGGGTTACCAAAGTGATGGAAATCTGCCAACAGAACAATAGAGGGCACATTTTTCAAAAGCAACACCTTTTCTGGTGATGACTGCCTAAAAGGGGCTCTCTCTTATTTTGGAGAGATTTCTCCCACGTCTTGTTGTTCAATGGAAGGCATGTTGGTAGAGTGCTGGACCCAAAACTGGAGGATTGAGCCTTTAAAACGGGTGCCCAACTGGTGGCCTCTGATGTGGCCCATGACCCCCTGCTTTTGGATGGCAGGTCAGCAAGCCCAGATGGTGGGTTGTTGACTCGCCATCCCAGAGCACCAGTGCTGTGGATGGAGCCAGCGCTGGAGGAAGCAAGCTCCCCCTAAGCCGATGCCTCTTCTATAGCATGGGCTACTGTCCCAGGCGGTTAGACGTCCGCCACTTTCTATTGCGATGGTACGTCACACACTCCAGGGCGACAAAGTAGGTCTTGCTTGAAAGACGAAGGTGTCCACGAAATCCTACCACTCGTCCGTGGTGGTGATGGATGGAGGAAACTCAAAATAGTGTAAAACCTCGCGGCATGAGGTATATTTATTAGATAAAAGGTTAAAAAAACATCAAATAAGTAAAAGGGTAAAAGTTACATGCACGCAGCAAATCAAGGCAACAGGTTCCCGACGCGTTTCGTATAAGTATACGTCATCTGGGGTTTTACACTATTTTGAGTTTTCTCCATCCCTTCTGATCTTGCTCATATTGGGAACTATTGGTCTACCCTCCATCCATCACCACCACGGACGAGTGGTAGGATTTCGTGGACACCTTCGTCTTTCAAGCAAGACCTACTTTGTCGCCCCGGAGTGTGTGACGTACCATCGCAATAGAAAGTGGCGGACGTCTAACCATCCGGAGATCCTGGATCCGTAGGAGCCGTCTTCACAGGAACCTGAAAGACTCCCCCCAACCACTGGCGGAGCGTGGGACGTGTATTCCTGTTTCCATTAATACCTTGGCACCCGGTGAGGGTCCAACGCCTCATTTAACCTGATTTCTGGTAAGCCTCCATCTTAACACGACTGGAGAATCTCTTATCCTTCCTTGTGGAATTGATAAATTGAGTTTACAACGTTTTGTTTGAAGAATTTGATCCTATTCAACCACCCCTAGGGGTTATTGACTGTTATGAACTCTTTCATTATTTATTGAATGTACACACTTGTACGAACATTATTGTTCTGACTGCAATAGCTATCTTGAAAGGCTGAGCGCTATATTGATTGTATATGATTTTGGATTAACAATTTGTTTGATTGTGGCTTAGCTGCTCGCCTTGACACTCCTATATATACCCCCCCCCCCTTTTTTCTTCCCTGGCCCTAGCGCGATATCATCTACACTACTGTCCCAGGCCCCTTTCACACAATTGGTCTGTTCGGGGTCCTTCCATCCGTTTTTCAGGTCGACCCGATCAGACCCTCCATTGACTTCTATGGAGGGGCGATTGTAAACTGACTGAGTGTTTCCATTTACACTCGCCTACTTCCAATCCGATGTGCTAAAAAAAAAAATAAATGGAAGGGGATCCGTCCCGAAGTCAGAAATGTATTCTTTATTATTTCTTTTTTTTCCTTTCCAGTCCTGATGAAGGGGACGTTGAGCCCCTGATACGTGTTGGTTTTTTTTGTGACCTTCTGCCGATTTATTGGACCCACATTCTACCTTTGGTGGTCCCATCCTGTTGTCTCAAGGAAAGAAAGTAAAGATTATTTCCCATTACTCTATCCAAACTTGGATTTAGATATTCTGCACTTCTTACCTAGGCCGTGGAAGATGAAGGAAGTCTGGTTTCCCGGCAGAGTCTGAGTCCCCTGGAAGGTTGCGGACGGTATCCTGCGATATTCCAGTCTGTAACCTTGAATGGTCGTCCCAGCAGCAGCTGCACCCCAGCTGACCTGCACAGCACTTTCATTGACAACAGTGACTGTGAAGTCCGGAGTCCTAGGGACTGTGGAAACCAGTAAGGTGGATCAGAAGTGGTCATTGATGGTCATAAGAAAACAATCTCCCGAATCCCAGGTATAGAGTTTACCTTTCCCTGGTGTTGTGACAACGATGGATCTGGAGTCCCGGCTGGTCCCCAGGGGAGAATATGCCCGCAGAAAGAGGGCGTAATCGGTGGAAGGTTCTAAATTGTTCACTGTGTGCTGGAAGGTCGTCTTACTTAGAGCTTCCTGCATCTCCTGAGTGCTGGGATCTGGAATTGTAAAAGAAATCAATCCTACACTAGTCAGAATTTTGCATACAATATTTTTCTAAGAACGATCATTGATAACTTATTGGAACGACCTTTCTAGACCCTTTTCACGTGAAGGAACCCTTGCAATAATCCTCAGATTTCAGGAAAACCCCTGCCAAGAATGACTATATCTACAACTCATAGTACATTAGCATGGAGAGTAGGTTGATATACGAGAATGAATAAAAGAATAAGAAATGTGACCTACTTACCATATTTAATACTTCGATCTATTCTATACAACAACATTATTTTTAGTAATTACTAAATGAAAAGATTGATAATAATAATACCTCATAAAAGAAACACGGGCAGTGAAAATTGTTTGCACCCCTTTGATGGTCATTGGAGAAATGCCCCCTTACATGGTGGTCAGTAGAGGAGGGTCTCCCATGATTAAGCTCCGAGGGTTGGAGCAAAACGCATTCGGGGCAAGGCCTGGTGGGAGCCCAGGTCAAGACTGCCACATACTATATCACAGAGGGATGTGCAGCTCAAGGGATACGTCCTTTGCTTTACATTTCAGCGGGTGGGCATAGGACTAAACCCCTCACAAACCGAGCGGCACACACAATCCCTTATCCGGTTCCCAGAGGAGGGTCCCTCTTATATTGGTGGTCAGTAAAGGGGGTCCCTCTTATATTGGTGGTCAGTAGAGGGGGTCCCTCTTATATTGGTGGTCAGTAGAGGGGGTCCCTCAGTGGTCAGTAGAGGGGGTCCCTCTTATATTGGTGGTCAGTAGAGGGGGTCCCACTTACATTGGTGGTCAGTAGAGGACGTTCCACTTCCTTTGGTGGTCAGTAGAGGACGATCCCTCTTACATGGTGGACAGTAGAGGAGGGTCCATCTTACATTGGTGGTCAGTAGAGAGGGTCCCTCTTACATTGATGGTCAGCAGAGGGTTCCACTTACAATGATCATCAATAGAGAAGGTCCCCCTTACATTGGTGGTCAGTAGAGGAGGATCCCTCTTACAATAGTGGTCAGTAGAGGAGGAACCCTCTTACAATGGTGGTCAGTAGAGGAAGGTCTCTCTTAAATTGGTGGTCAGTAGAGAGGGTCCCTCTTATATTGATTATCAGCAGAGGGTTCCACTTACAATGATCATCAATAGAGAAGGCCCCCCCTTACATTAGTGGTTAGTAGAGGAGGGTCCCTCTTACATTGGTGGTCCCAAGAGAGGGTCCCTCTTATATTGATGATCAGCAGAGGGTTCCACTTACAATGATAATCAATAGAGCAGGCCCCCCTTACATTAGTGGTCAGTAGGAGGAGGGTCCCTCTTACATTGGTAGTGAGTAGAGAGGGTCGCTCCTACATTGGAGGTCAGTAGAGAAGGTTCCATTTACAATGGTCATCAATAGAGAAGGTCCCCATTACATTGGTGGTCAGTAGAGGGGGTTCCACTTCCATTGGTCGTCAGTAGAGGACGATCCCTCTTACACGGTGGACAGTAGAGGAGGGTCCATCTTACATTGGTGGTCAGTAGAGGAGGGTCCCTCTTACATTGGGGGTCAGTAGAAAGGGTCCCTCTTACATTGATGGTCAGCAGAGGGTTCCACTTACAATGATCATCAATAGAGAAGGTCCCCCTTACATTGGTGGTCAGTAGAAGAGGATCCCCCTTACATTGGTGGTCAGTAGAGGAGGATCCCTCTTACAATGGTGGTCAGTAGAAGAGGATCCCCCTTACATTGGTGGTCAGTAGAGGAGGATCCCTCTTACAATGGTGGTCAGTAGAGGAGGATCCCTCTTACAATAGTGGTCAGTAGAGGATGATCCCTCTTACAATGGTGGTCAGTAGAGGAGGGTCTCTCTTAAATTGGTGGTCATTAGAGAGGGTCCCTCTTATATTAATGATCAGCAGAGGGTTCCACTTACAATGATCATCAATAGAGAAGGCCCCCTTACATTAGTGGTCAGTAGAGGAGGATCCCTCTTACAATGGTGGTCAGTAGAGGAGGGTCCCTCTTAAATTGGTGGTCAGTAGGGAGGGTTCCTCTTATATTGATGATCAGCAGAGGGTTCCACTTACAATGATCATCAATAGAGAAGGCCCCCCCTTACATTAGTGGTCAGTAGAGGAGGGTCCCTCTTACATTGGTGGTGAGTAGAGAGGGTCGCTCCTACATTGGAGGTCAGTAGAGAAGGTTCCATTTACAATGGTCATCAATAGAGAAGGTCCCCATTACATTGGTGGTCATTGGGAGAAGGACCCCTTCACAGTTGTGTTTAGAAGGAGGAATGTCCCTTATTATTGGTGCTCAGTAGGGAGAAGTGCTAGCTTATCTGCTAACCAGAAATTGCTAATTGCTCAAGGAACCACTCACAACCTCTGGAGAAACCTTAGGCATCTACGGAACTCTTAATGGCTTCAATGAACTAATAATATGCACTGTGTGGCCAAAATCTTCTAGAGCTGTCTCCAAATGTTGGAGTTCCAGTATTTCCAGTTAAGGCTGCTGCTAATCCCACAGCTTACAGAGACATTTTAGACAATTGTCCAACCTGAAGACTGTGCCCCTGTGTACAAAGCCCGCTCCATAATGAAATTGTTTGACCAGTTGGTTTGATGGAACTCGAGTGTTCTGCACAGAGCCCTGACCTCAACCTTACTGAACACCTTTAGGATGAATTGGAACACCGATGGTGAGCCAGGTCTTCTCATCCAAAAGCAGTACTTGACCTCAACCCTACTGAACACCACTGGGAAGAACTGGAATGCCAATTGTGTGCCGGGTTTTATTTTGGCACCTAATATGAGATCTGATGTGGGAGCCAGGTCTTTTTTTTTTGGAGCCCAACGTGAGGCCTTATGTGTGAGCCAGGTCTTTTCTTGGCGCCCAATGCAAGGCCCGATGTGTGAGCCAGGTCTTTTTTTGGAGTCCAATATGAGGTCCAATGCGTGAACCGGGTTTTTTTGTTTTTTTTTGGAGCCAAACGTGAGACCTTATGTGTGAGCCAGGTCTTTTTTTGGTGCCCAATGCGAGGCCTTATGTGTGAGCCAGGTCTTTTTTTGGCGCCCAATGCAAGGCCCGATGTGTGAGCCAGGTCTTTTTTTGGAGTCCAATATGAGGTCCAATGCGTGAACCGTGTTTTTTTTTTTTTTTTTTGAGCCCAACGTGAGACCTTATGTGTGAGCCAGGTCTTTTTTTGGTGCCCAATGCGAGGCCTGATGTGTGAACCAGGTCTTCTCGTCCAACATCAGTACCTGACCTCACAGATGGGCACAATTTCCCACAGCCACCCTTCAAAATCTTTTGTAAAGTTTTTTTTTTGGCTCTATACACTTAAAGTAAATTTTTGTGTCAGGTTTACCCTTGGACAGCTCTCCCATCTCTTACCCCCATCTTTACGAATGTGCAGAACGTATCCGATTATCCCGTCCATCACTTCTGGTGGAGGCTCGGCCCACGTCACCCGGACTGAGGTAGCAGAAATGGGAACGACCATCACCTTCTCTGGGGCTTTTGGAGAATCCAGCGGCAGAGTGACTGCCAGCCGGGCGCTGGCTTGGATCGTTCCGGCGCTGTTCTCGGCGATGCACTGGTAGAGGGCCTCATCTGCAGAGGTGACCCTGAAGATGGTCAGAGTGCTGCAGAAACACAATGAGCTGATTATATTGCGCACACACAACGATGAGCAGAAGGGTTTGGCATTCACTTACCGGTTGTCAGCGCTCAGTCTGGCGTTCTTTTGGGGACTTAAGTGTTTCCCGTTCTGCAACCACACAAGGGTGGGTTCAGGAGACCCTCGCGCTTCGCAGGAGAACGTGGTGTTGTCGCCAGGAGCATGGCTCACCGACTGCGGCCATTGCACAAACTCTGGTGGCGCTGTGAAAAAACAAAGTACGTAGGCATTGTTTTACTTACAGGTGATTGGTTGAGGCATCCAGCATTAATAGATACCCATAGGCTGCCAATACTGACCTCCCTTCTGCTACTTTCCTGGCTGTCTCCGGCTTCAGTACTTAACCTGGGGTGTGGGGGGCAAAAACAGCAGCCTCAGGTGGCAATTAACCATGGCATGATCCGGATTGGCACTCACTGCTCTTTATAATACACATACAACTAATAAAAGCAGCCCATTGAGTCCATTCACAGCATTTATGAGCCCTGATGAAGGGCAAGGGTGTCTGAACCCTCGAAACGCATTGGATGCCCCATATGGTCTTGTTATGAATATTACTAAAATATTGGACTCCTAGATGCTTGGCCTGGCGCATTCATTAGACTTTTTACATGCGGATCTTAAATTTCGGTTCCCTTAGATGAGTTTTTGCAACCTTTGAGGTCAGGGCCAGAAAAAAAATATTCCAAGCCCCCTCCCACCTTCCAAAAAAAAAAGTTATACTCACAAAATAAAGATATCGGAATGCTAAATATGTATTGAAAGGCTCTGGGTGGGGCTGAGTCTCAATGTGGGGGGGTGGGGAGTGGGACTCTAGAGGGATTAATGGACTCTGCAACAGACTTAGTGGCCCAATAGAGGGTGAAGTTTCTGTTGGGGGATGGGGGAACCCGTGGGCGTGAGGTTTTTGGAGGGGGCTGGGGGTCTTTCCAGGAAGCAGGGGACTTTGCGGGGGCATTTTTGGAGACTGGAAGGTGTTGTAGGCCTGGGGAACACCGTGGGAGTTTGGGGGACAGTGGGGGACACTGTTGGAGGACATGTTGGGAGTCTTGAGGCTCTGTAGTAGGCTTCAGGGCACTGCAGAGTGTTGGGGGGGGCACTATGGGAGGATGAAGAGCACTTTGGGGGGGGCACTTTGGGATGTTGAAGAGCATTTAGGGAGGCTGGGGCACTGGGAGGTTGAAGAACATTTTGAGAGGCTGGAGGGGCACTGTTGGAGGTTGAAGAACATTTTTGGAGGCTGGAGGGGCACTGTGGGAGGTTGAAGAACATTTTGGGAGGCTGGGGCACTGGGAGGTTGAAGAGCATTTTGGGAGGCTGGAGGGGCACTGTGGGAAGTTGAAGAATATTTTGGGAGGCTGGAGGGGCACTGTGGGAGGTTGAAGAGCATTTTGGGAGGCTGGGGCACTGGGAGGTTGAGTGGGACTCCAGAAGGCTTAGTGGACTCTGCAACAGACTTAGTGGCCCAATAGAGGATGAAGTTTCTGTTGGGGAATGGGGGAACCCGTGGGGATGAGGTTTTTGCAGGGGGTCTCTCCAGGAAGCTGGGGACTTTGTGGGGGCATTTTTGGGGACTGGAAGGTGTTGTAAGCCTGGGGAACACGTGGGAGTTTGGGGGACAGTGGGGGACACTGTTGGAAGGCATGTTGGGAGTCTTGAGGGTCTGTAGTAGGCTTCAGGGCACTGCAGAATGTTGGGGGGGGGCACGATGTGAGGATGAAGAGCACTTTGGGGGGGGGGGACACTGTGGGATGTTGAAGAGCA
>BLSH010151506.1:39614-49900 GCA_018402905.1 Glandirana rugosa | reverse complement strand
AGGAGAGGAGGAGAGAGAGGAGGAGAGAGAGGAGGAGAGAGAGAGAGGAGAGGAGGAGAGAGAGGAGGAGAGAGAGAGAGAGGAGAGGAGGAGAGAGAGGAGAAGAGAGGAGGAGAGGAGAGAGAGAGAGGAGGAGAGAGAGGAGGAGAGAGAGGAGGAGAGGAGGAGAGAGAGGAGGAGAGGAGAGAGAGAGGAGGAGAGAGAGGAGGAGAGGAGAGAGAGAGGAGGAGAGAGAGGAGGAGAGGAGAGAGAGAGGATAGAGGAGAGCGAGAGGAGAGGGGAGAGAGAGAGAGGAGAGTACTCTGTACATGGGGAGAAGGACAGTTTGGGGTGGAGGTTGTGCAATCTGATCGAAATATATGTAACCGTGGTCTGAAATGTGGACCTAGCTTTAAAGAAAAGTGAATATTAATTCAAACCTAAACAGCCCACCCCACAAACTACATACGTAGTGGGTGAATCCATCCGGTCCTCCACTAACCGATACTTGTGCTGGAATCTATATCCAAAAATCTCAGATTTTTTTTTTTAGAGGCACAATGTATCATTGATTAAATTAGAACATTGCAAGCTTTCTTGTGTTTTCACAGGAATGCTAAAAAAAGACTCTACTGACACTATTCACAGTCCCATATACATGTAAAGGTGATAAAAACAAATCAATATAAGTGCGGCCTGTGCATCAAAACATAAATAATACTAAATAATAACTAAACACAAAATGAATAGGTGTCAGCTTATGTGATATCATTACAATATCGAACTATTAAACAAAATAACATGCAATTAATGGTGCTTGAATAAAGCCCGCTATTGTGCAGTTCATAAATTCCCTGCGTGACGTGAACCCATCAACGAATCTCAATCCAAAAAAGGGTGCTTCTTGATCCAATTCCTCTGTTTATGCTCCAGAAAAAAACGATGTGCCACCCCACATCTAGATCTCTCGAATCCTATAATCTTCCATAAAGTGACTTCCCCGCCAGTAGATAGTATCAGGGTACATATGGATTAAAAAAGGTTCCAATAGTGTTTATATCGTTAAACACCAACTTTATTAAAACGTGTATACACGTTATACACCGCTATCTCCCCACGGACTGCCCCCCCCCGGGTGCCTTCACTGTCTTTGCCCCTCCCCTACGCGTGTCGGCACAGGAAGACACTGACCCCAGAATATAGAACAGCAAAACACATCCATTAATTGCTGATCCTTCTCTCAGGGATGTATGAGGTATACAATGGATATGAAACAAACAAGTGCAGCGCTAAACAACAAAACAAAAAGTGAAACAGTATATATAGTCCAATGTTATAAAGTTCCAAATACAAACTACGAAGAAAACCCTCTAATTGGGACTTTTAAAGACATTGATTCCAAAGATTAGAGAAATATCATAAAATATATCAATTTTGTTTAAACATATTGGAACAGGAAAATCAAAATTTTCTTAAAAAGACAGAAGTGCGGTTTGACAAGGTTAAAAGCATAAAAAGAATGACAAGGTTGGTATAACCACAATACTCTGTTGTTGAGTCCAGAGTGTAACCAACGCGTTTCAAGCTGTGCGATTAATGCTCTTCATCAGGGGTAAGTGGTTGTAATAATAGCAGCATTGTCTAAATGTAACAGAAAAAGATGACATTAGATAACAAAAACAGTAACATACATATTCTTTATACTGCAACATCAGATAAGGTTCAATACTGACCATTCATATAAATCGAAGTATCCAAAAACCGCTTTGTTAAAAACTTGTACAAAAATATCTTTTGAAGCCTATTGTCCATCCGGAGTCCATAGGGTGAGGAGATGAATGGCACACCGCCTAACCTGGTCACAGAGGGCACCAAACCCTGCCCAAGGGAATTGCGCCCCCAAAAAAGCAGCCAAAAATATTGGATTGGTCTGATCATATAAAAAAGATAAAGAATAATTAGAAAATATGTATTTCCAATGATTTGGTACATACAAAGTATGCATGCCCATACATATAAGGATCAGTGAGACATCTCAACCAAAAAAAACGCCTGTTCCTCCCTGTGTTTCAGTTAAGGGTCTGGATGACTCAGGTGGTGTTGCAAACAATAGGAATCAACCTATGTGGGCCCGTGCAGCAAATGAAGCTGCAGGAAAAAATATAAAGAAAAAGTGGAGGTTTAACATAGTATGTTACATAATTAAAAAAGGGAGACACATACAAGAGAAACAGCAGTATAAAAACTGCTGATTTGTGCCTTACAAGCATTATAGTGTTACAGTGGTGCTTACCTATATGACTGGTATCCATAAAAAAGGATACATGAAAAAGTCACCGTAAGGCTGGGTTCACACTATCCGACACAAAAACAGTCAGACTTTTGATCCTACTTTGTCCTGCAACATCGGTCCTACTTCTGTCCTACTTTGGTCCTACTTCCATCCGACTTGAATGAACAAGATAAGATTTTGCTCCGACTTTGAGAAAGTGACTTGTCCTTTGACCAATTAAAACAATCCCAATGTGAGCTAAATTCCTTTTACTGCTTGTTAGGAAAGGAACATTTTTGCTAAAATCTGTTGTTTCCGCGGTGGTGCGTACGCCTGTGCGCGTTCGCGCGCGCGCCTGTGCACGCGCCAGAAACTGCGCCAAATGGGGCTATTTAAACCTGGAGAGTCCATCAGCAAGTGCTGTTCATTCTACAGCGTTCCTGACCTGTAAGCCTCAGCTCCCGATACCTGTTCCTCTGTTTGCTCTGCCTCCTGTTGACCCGGCTTGTCCTGACCTCTGTTCTGCTACCTGCACCGACCCCGGCTATCCACGACCATCCGATTGTCTGCTCCCTTGTACCTCTGCTGCCCTCCCGTTAAACGAACCTTGCTTGCACTCTGACTACCCGTTTGCCTGATCCTCTTGTACCTTCCTGCCTGCCTGTTGCCAACCTAGCCTGTACGACCATCCTTCTACCTGCACGTCTTCTGGAGCCTCACTACATCATCGGTGACCCTCCAGCCCTCGTGCCATCCCGCACTCTTGGGCCTCTGTCTACACTACCAGGGGTCCTCGAATCGGGTGCGCAAGAGCGGTTGTTCCCTGCACAAGACAGACTCCACCACCAGGTACGTGACACTGCTGCTGTAATCACCAAGTCAGATGTCACAAGTCGGATGGTTAGAACAAGGATACAACTTTGATCTGACTTCAATGATATTCAATGGGCTGAAGTAGGACCAAAGTCGTACAAGAACCTTTTTCAAAGTCGGACCGAATTGTGTCGGACCAGTTAAGACGGCTCTGATAGGGAAACATTGATTTTGTGATGTAATGCGACTTATGCTCACAATGTCTGTCCGTTTGTCGGACAAATGTGAACCCAGCCTTCAGGCTAAAGGTAAAGCTGGATCTAAGTGAGTTCACAGACACTCACTATCCGCTTCGGACTCACCTATGTTCCCTATCATAGGGAACCCGCAATTTCCCCCAAGATTGGAACCTCATATAAGCAAAATCCTACACGGGGAGAAATGGACTTGAGCTTCACACTTTCTCGAGGCTGGAGCATGGCTCTCACTGGAGACGCAGAAAGGCGATACGAGTCCCTTTAAGCTTCTGTTCTTAGACACTTCCTCAACTCCTTATCAAATCCACAATGTTTTACCCGCCCTTTAACAACATTTGAGGAGTACTGCTCAGATGAAGGACCCCTCACTCAGGTAATATCCAAAACCTACACCCTTTTGATCTCCCCGGCAACACAACCGAACCTGCCATTCATAGGCAAGTGGGAAAGGGAATTAAATCGCACATTCCTTGCTGCTCAAATCCAAAATATTCTCTCACTTTCTTTAAAATCCTCTATTTGTACGAAAATACAGGAGACAAACTACAAAATACTCACCAGGTGGTATCTTACCCCACACGTACTACACAAATATTACCTGGCCACGCCCGCGACTTGTTGGCGGTGCCAGGGGGACAGAGGAACTCTGATTTAGGTCTGGGTTGGCGCTCCCCTCATTGGTTAAATAAATGAAAGTGAAAACAGAATTTATATATATAAAAAATTGAAAAAAAATCATATGATTTTTTTTTAAATTTTTTCAATGTTTTATATATATAAATTCTGTTTTCACTTTCATTTATTTAACCAATGAGGGGAGCGCCAACCCAGACCTAAATCAGATATACCCTTACTCCCTGATCAGGGAGGTACCACTGGAGGCAGCATACCCAGCAGTTAGCCCGTCAATATCCTAAGCGTGGAGTTCTCTCATTCTTACAGAGGAACTCTGTTACACATATTCTGGATGTGTCCGAAGCTAGCCCACTTTTTGGACTACAGTAAGAGAAATAACCCAGCCTTCTTTTTACTGCGTCTCTTCTATCTCAACTAAATCATACAAAAAAAGTTAGTTGTGCGTCACCTATCCTGCATGCCACTTCATTGGAAGAAGCAATCCTCACCGACAATCGCAAACTGGCTCCGAAAAGTGGAGGACATTAATAAAATGGATGACTTAGTCCTTACCAGACGACTCCAGAGGGAGCAATACTCAAAGTCTTGGGGGCTCTGGAATCACCTCATCCTCTCAGCAGAGGGTATTGCTCTTCTGGGATCTTAATGCCTCAGGCAAACTGTTAGATCTACACACCATGGCTGTCATGACCAAATCGGGTCCAACTCGACCCTCCCACCCCGCTCTTACTTTTCTTACTTTCTTCCCTTTTCCTTTCTCCTTTGTATCCTCCATTGTATCCTTAATGTTTTTGTTAAACAAAAAATGGAAAATGGAGAAGGACAACTCGATTCCTAGATTCCTACCCACAATTTATCCTAATCCCTGTCCTAAGTTTCACTGCTGGGGGACGCGGGAAAGTGGCTATTGCGATGACTATCTTGTAAACACCTTTAATTTCTTTCTATTTCCAGTACATTGCTTGAGCTGGTAGTCCACTAGCAGTACAACTATTAGGCTTCATACACACGGGCATAATAGCACCGACGTCAGGCAAAAATCTGTTTTCCTTGGCGTTTTGCATCGGCGTTAATGAGCGTTAGTGAGCGTCTGCGCCAATACACGTTTTTTTTAAAAAAACATTCCTCTGCTATTTTTTAACCTGAAAACACTGGCGATAAAAATGCCGGTTAACGTCACTACAGCGTCAATGCGCGTTAGTGAGCGTTTTGTAGGCTCAGCGTCAAAAACGCCAAGACGCTAAAGCTTTGGAGCACGCGGGACCTGCGTTTTAAGATTTACAGCTTAATAATGCCGATGCCATCTACAGCTCAAAAACGTCGGCGTCCTTGGTGACATTATTTGCCACCGTGAGGGTGGCGTGGGGCTACCCAAGATTAGCTGTGCCTTGGTGTCATGGGCAGCGCGGCATCAGCGCGTTCCGGTACGAACGATCGTTCCGGCACAAACGATCGGAAGAAGATCACAGGTGCGCTTGCGCGCACGCATCGGAACAAGACGGCAGACGTACAGGTGCAATAGGCGTGTACGCAACGTCCAATAGGATCCCTTGGGGCACTATAAAGGACTGCTCATTCTGCCCCTTAATTGCTGGATCGTCTTCAGCTCTCCTGAGTTCCTGACCTTTGCATTTCTGTGATTCTGCTTGATTCCTGTTGTGACCCAACTTGACTCTTGGACTCCCCCCTGCTCTCTCCTGTGTTGACCTTTGGACTGCTCCTGGACTGCTTCCTGCCTGATTTCCAGTTTATGACCCTGGCTTGTTTAAACGGACTCTGCTATCTTCCTGATTCCTGGTGTATGACCCTTGACCTGGCTCAACGGATTCACCTTCTCTTCTCTCCCCGCACCTGATTGGCAGCCTGCATTTGGGACCGTTCCTGCTCTTCACGAGTTTACCTGGAACAACCCTGCCGACCACCTGCCTGGTGTCCGTCCCGGTGACCATTGACGTACCCCACTGGCCTTCTGGGATACCACCGCTGCTTCCTGCTGACAAGCCATCCTGCACACTTCATCCATCTGCTCTGGTGACCCGTGCTTCTTTGTGCTCTGTACCCGCTGTCTCCACTCCAGAGGTACTCTGCGTTCAGCCGCAAGGGGAGTCTCTCTCAGCATCTCAGCCTCGGATCAGGTACGTGACACTTGGGGTGCAGGCCGCCATCCATATCTTTCTCCTGCCACTGTGCGCCATTAATATGGCAACATATGTGGTGGGGAAAGGTTTGTCAAAAGCCTATGTTCGGTTAGGGGGCAGAGCCGTGCGTCAGTCACTGGGGGGGTGTGATGATATCACATGTGAGACACACAGAACTAGCACCATTTTGTCCAGATGACGCCATGTCATTTTTAACCTAACAATCACCCAGTACAGATACTTCCCACACCCCCTCCTCCCTGTTCCGTGTGGAAAATCCAAAAAGCCACTTTAAAAAGGAATTGTTATCTTAGTTACATGAGCAGGATGTCTGTTCTGCTGGCCAACTATAAAACCTACCAAGCATGGCATCAAAAGGGTCAAATTTACAAGGGTCGTAAACAGGGACATAGAGCACCATGACCTCCCAGCAGCCCCACCTCATGCCTAAAAACTTGAAGAAAATACCCACAGTTCATAACTCCAGTTAGGAGCGTGACATATTAATAAAACGTGTGTATCTGTATGCGGGAAGGCATACCGATTTAAATGAGCCCAAACATCAAAGTATTCACTTATAAGGGGACCCACAGATAGTTTATCCTCTTCCCAGGGTCACAGGAAGCGATAAGAGTTGTCATGTTTGGACTTGTTGGAATGCACAATTCATACTGGACTATAATTGATCAGTTTCAGGAATGCACCTTGTGGCGAATATAAATCTTGGTACAGAAATTGTGAATTAGGGAAGATTGTATTCCACGGTCCGCCCTGGACAGCCCATGGGCCCTCCTTACCCATGTGAGTGGTCAGGGGCATACGGCCCCACCCCTTTTCACCCAGAGAAAAAGGAATGTGAAGGACAGCTGTGAGTTCTCACCTTACCATCAATGAAAGAACATCCGGAAAACCCTTGAGATCATCCTCAAATCTCTGATTGATCACAGATATTTTAAAAGCAAGTAACCTTCTTTTCTGTCTCCTTTCTTTGCTGCTGTATACTATGTCTCTTATTGCTTTGTAACATCATTTTTCTGTAAATATTTTACTGCACCCAAACTTGACCTTTTCATTATTAAACCTTATTCTGAAAAGTGTTAATCTTGTCCCTAAAGCTCTTAATGCAAGCTATACTGAATCTGTTCCTTTGAAGAGCGCTACTGTTTAAATAACTCATCTGAATATCCCTGTCTGTGGTGACAGCATGTGTTACAGGTGGTTATTATAAAATCATAAGGTATTGCTAATTGTTGGAGACCTAACACTCTGGATCAAAGGTTAGTGGTGGCATGAAAGGGTTAATTGTTTGAATTAGTCCGGTAACAATCGCTCTCAGGGGGCTGGCACTTAGACGGTGGTCCTGCAAGCTGGGAAATCTTTGTGCTGGAAGCAGCTGGGAGTGGTATTGTTGCGATAGTGACAAGCTCAGTGTGAGATTAGGGGGGTCCTCAGTCACCCGCCGGTGAGGAGGGCAGCGATCTGATACCAGTGTTCGTCACAGGGGGCACCAATACAGACCCAGCCCCTTAATTGCGGCCCTCTCCCCCAGGCTATTCCTGCTCACCCTCCTCTACTATATAATCTGAAAAGCTGCAGCACTTACTGTCAGCTGTTTATGGATAACTCCGAACACATGCACTTGCAGACCAGGTAATTGCAGACTTATTAGCCGTTTTATACTTATAATGCACAAGGCCGCACAAGGATGTCTCTCTAGTCTTTTCTTTCTCCTAAGGTAAACAAATATTTTCATTTTCATTTAAGATTGGCGCTGTATTCAATATTGATCCAGCTTTACCTTTAGCCTTTACTTTTTCATCTATCTTTTTTTATGGATACCAGTCATATAGGTAAGCAGCACCATTGTAACACTATAATGCTTATAAGGCACAAATTAGCAGTTCTTATACTGCTGCACAGGCCCACTTAGGTTGATTCCTATTGTTTGCAACACCACCTGAGTCGTCCAGACCCTTAATTGAAAAACAGGGAGGAACAGGTGGGTGTTCACGCACCCCATAATGCATTGCTAGACCGTGCAAAATGCCGCCCGCTGATTGGCCAAAGCATGCACATGACCAGCCGGCTTTGGCCAATCACAGCGCGCTCTGCTGTGAGAGACATGATTGGCTAAAAGGCAGGGTGCCGTTGGCCAATCATGTCCCGGGGTCTCCATCCACTCCCCTCACTATATAAGGCCGCTTTAACAGTGGCCCCGTGTAGTGTGTACATGGCGAGACCCGAGGCTGACGTTATTCTAGTTTAGCTAGTTTAGTCAGTGTAGTATATCGATCTAGTGCAGTAGAGTATGTACAAGCAGTACAGGCAGTGAAGTATATAGATCTAGTGCAGAGTATATACAGGCAGTGTAAGAATATGTACCGTCTATAGTGTGTATATATATATATATATATATATATTACACTGCCTTTAGTGTGGACTATACACAGCTCATTCAGTGTATAGTATATAGAGTCCGATTAGGCAGTGTGAGAATATATATGTACCGTAAACAGTATATACAGTATCTCACAAAAGTGAGTACACCTCTCACATTTTTGTAAATATTTTATTCTATCTTTTCATGTAACACTGAAGAAATTACACTTTGCTGCAATGTAAAGTAGTGAGTGTACAGCTTGTATAACAGTGTAAATTTGCTGTCTCCTTAAAATAACTCAACACACAGCCATTAATGTCTAAACCGATGGCAACAAAAGTGAGTAAACCCCTAAGTGAAAATGTCCAAATTGGGCCCAATTAGCCATTTTCCCTCCCCGGTGTCATGTGACTCATTAGTGTTACAAGGTCTCAGGTGTGAATGGGGAGAAGGTGTGTTAAATTTGGTGTTATCACTCCCACTCTCTCATACTGGTCACTGGAAATTAAACATGGCACCTCATGGCAAAGAACTCTCTGAGGATCTGAAAAAAAGAATTGTTGCTCTACATAAAGATGGCCTAGGCTATAAGAAGATTGCCAAGACCCTTAAACTGAGCTGCAGCCTGGTGGCCAAGACCATATAGCGGTTTAACAGGATAGGCTCCACTCAGAACAGGTTTCACCATGATCAATCAAAGAGATTGAGTGCACATGCTCAGCGTCATATCCAGAGGATGTCTTTGGGAAATAGACGTATGAGTGCTGTCAGCATTGCTGCAGAGGTTGAAGGGCTGGGGGTCAGCCTATCAGTGCTCAGACCATATACCGCACATTGCATCAAATTGGTCTGCATGGCTGTCCTCCCAGAAGGAAGCCTCTTCTAAAGATGATGCACAAGAAAGCCTGCAAACAGTTTGCTGAAGACAAGCAGACCAAGGATATGGATTACTGAAACCATGTCCTGTGGCCTGATGAGACCAAGATAAACTTATTTGGTTCAGATGGTGTCAAAAGTGTGTAGCAGCAACCAGGTGAGGAGTACAAAGACAAGTGTGTCTTGCCTACAGTCAAGCATGGTGGTGGAAGTGTCATGGTCTGGGGCTGCGTGAGTGCTGCCGGCACTGGGGAGCTACATTTCATTGAGGGTACCATGAATGCCAACATGTACTGTGATATACTGAAGCAGAGCATAATCCCCTCCCTTCGGAAACTGGGCCACAGGGCAGTATTCCAACACGATAACGACCCCAAACATACCTTCAAGATGACCACTGCTTTGCTAAAGAAGCTGAGGGTAAAGGTGATGGACTGGCCAAGCATGTCTCCAGACCTAAACCCTATTGAGCATCTGTGAGGCATCCACAAACAGAAGGTGGAAGAGTGCAAGTTTTCTAACATCTACCAGCTCCGTGATGTCGTTATGGAGGAGTGGAAGAGGACTCCAGTGACAACCTGTGAAGCTCTGATGAACTCCATGCCCAAGAAGGTTAAGGCAGTGCTGGTAAATAATGGTGGCCACACAAAATATTGATACTTTGGGCCCAATTTGAACATTTTCACTTAGGGGTGTACTCACTTTTGTTGCCAGCGGTTTAGACATTAATGGCTGTGTGCTGAGTTGTTTACATTAATAAAATATTTACAAAAATGTGAGGGGTGTACTCACTTTTGTGAGATGCTGTACATATATATATGTGTATATATATATATATATATATATATATACACAGTATAGTGTGTGTGTGTGTGTGTGTGTGTGTATATATTATATATGTGTGTGTGTGTGTGTGTGTGTGTGTGATATGACAC
>BLSH010151506.1:12384-39459 GCA_018402905.1 Glandirana rugosa | reverse complement strand
TATATATATACGCTGCATTCAGTCTAGACTACATATACAGTGCATTCGGTGGTGTACAGTATACAATTATTGAGTTTAGTGAGTTGTTAAAAAAAATCCCCATCATGTCCAGAAGGCCACCAAGGGGAGGCAGACGCTCCCAGGCCACTAAACAAGGGCAAGCAGCCTCTGTGTCTACAGTGAAAAGTGGTGGTTGCGGACATGGTGCATCCTCTGCAAGTGCTTGTCTTTTTTTCTGCTGTTGGTCGTGTTATTGATACACAACATGCAGAAGAGTTGGTGGAGTGGATAACTATGAGAAGACAAAAAAAGCAGCGCCTTCTAAGTGCAGTATGTCGGCATGTATAGCCTTACTGGCTGGTGAGCACAGTGTGCACCATTGTTTTATGTATAGCCTTACTGGCTGGTGAGCGCAGTGTGCACCATTGTTTTATGTATAGCCTTACTGGCCGGTGAGCGCAGTGTGCACCATTGTTGTATGTATAGCCTTACTTGCTGGTGAGCGCAGTGTGCACCATTGTTTTATGTATAGCCTTACTGGCCGGTGAGCGCAGTGTGCACCATTGTTTTATGTATAGCCTTACTGGCTGGTGAGCGCAGTGTGCACCATTGTTTTATGTATAGCCTTACTGGCTGGTGAGCGCAGTGTGCACCATTGTTTTATGTATAGCCTTACTGGCTGGTGAGCGCAGTGTGCACCATTGTTTTTTTCTTTGGAGTGGATAACTAAGCTGTCCTCATCCTCTGTCACCCAGGCTCATACTAGTTTGTCTTCCAACGCAGCTGCCAAAGTGGCCTATTCCATCCACTCCTTGTCCACAGTCACTCCTTCCGTAGTCCCATCATGCATGGAGGAGTCACAAGAATTATTCCACCATAGTGTCAGTTATATGCTGATGAAGGATGCGCAGTAATTTGAAGGCTCCGATGTTGGTTCCCAGGTTGAGGAAGGGAGTAACGTGACCCTAGAGAAAGGGGTGCCACAGAAGGACAAGAAACTAGCAGTCATGTTCCCCCAGCTGCAGCATACTGCCAAGTTTGCTCCAGTGACGAGGAGGGAGGGGATGATGAGGATACTGACTGTACTTGGGTGCCTGAGAGAAGAAAGGAGGAAAGTGAGGAGGAGGAAGAGGCACAACTCCAACGAGGCAGGATGTCCTCCTCTTAAGGGCAGCCACCCTATTGCATCACACTACAGAGCTTCACAGGTGCAGGGCGCTGCCAGCGACCCGCTGACTTCCAAAACTTCAATGGTGTGGGCTTTTTTCAACACTTGTGCAGTAGATCTCACCGTTGCTGCTTGCAATCTATGTCTCAAGCGGGTCAAGCGCTGCCAGAACAGCAGCCGCTTAGACACTACATGCTTGACAAGACATGACAACCTGCATTGTAGTCCATTGGCAACAGCACCTCAAAGAGCCACATCATACAACAAGGCAGACTTCTCCTTGCAATTCATCTGTGACCTCAACTCCTACTATACCTCCAGTCCTCCCAAAAGCCTGCAGAAGAGAAATAAAGGTCTGGCAATGGGTGCCACAAGTACTTCTTGCAGCCAATCTGCTAGCAGTACAACACCAGTTGATGTCAGGAGGCAAATTTCCCTACCCCAGTTGCTGAACCGTAAAAAAAATACTGTCCCAGCCATCCACATGCTCAGAGTTTGAATGCTAGCTTGGCCAAATTGCTAGCACTCCAGCTGATGCTTTTTCAGTTGGTAGACTCTGCCCCCTTTCGTGGATTTCACACATGTTCTGTGCTTGGCACACGTCCTGAATTTGGTGGTGCAGCATTTCTTGACCAGGTGCCCAGGCTTACCAGATATTCTGAGGCAGGCCATAAAAGTCTGCCTATGCTGCCTATCCTATTCCTCCTGTCCTGAATCCTGATGATGCTAGCTTCCAACAATATTTTGTGTTTAGGGTACCACCAACACCCAAGGCCCAATTTTGATGTCTGTTTTACAGGGGCATGTCATAACAATTTTTAAAATACAATACAACTGCAGGGTCTGTTCCTGCACCCAACAAACGTAACTACGAGGGTTTACAGTGTTCTGCCAGCATCAACACCCAAGGCCCAATTTTTCTGCACCTGTTTGCCTGGGGCATGTCATTACAATTTTTAAAATAGATTACAACTGCATGGCCTGTTCCTGCGCCCAACAAGAGTAACTGCGAGGGTTTACAGTGTTCTGCCAGCACCAACACCCAAGGCCCAATTTTTCTGCACCTGTTTGACTGGAGCATGTCATCACAATTTTATAGAGTGCAGTTCCTGTAGGATATAGCTCAGACTCTATGGTGCAGTCAGTCTCGTATATATAACACAGTGTATTGAAGTGGTTAAGGGTGGAGCAGCACAGTGGTGTAGTGGTTAGCACTTTTGTCTAGCAGCAAAAGGGTCACTGGTTCGAATCATAACCCCGACACTGCCTGCCTGGAGCTTGCATGTTCTCCCTGTGCTTGCGTGGGTTTCCTCTGGGTACTCTGGTTTCCTCCCACACTACAAAGATATGCTGGTAGGTTAATTGGATCCTGTCTAAATTGACAATAGTTGGTGTATGTTTGAATGTGAGTTACGGACCTCAGATTATAAGGTCCTTGAGGGTAAGGACTGATGACAATGTATATGTAAAAGCGCTGCGTACATTCACTGTGAGTACCTGAAATAAATAAATAAACCCCACACCAAATTTTTTTTTAAAAAAAAGGGCCTGCTTTGGATTTTAGGAGGTACCCCAACGATAATTTTTTTCCGCGATTTATGATCTATATTGCTGGGAGCCTGCAATATATTACAGTCATGAGCAACTTTAAATGGCAATTTTTCCTTTACAAACGTTATTTTGCGGTGGCACTATTCTAAACCTCACACTGATGAGCCACTTAACAGGCAGACTAAGGGGACCCCCCAGGCATGATATTTAAAGGAATATTTTTTTTCACTTTAATCATTATTAAAATCACTGCTCCTGAATAAGCAGTCTTTTTTATAAAAAAAATTTCCAAGAAAACATGTCCCCGGCAGTACCCGGGTCTCCATACACTTTTTATGGCAATAAAAAGGCCTTTAAAATGAGTACTTTTGATTTTTCCTGTTCAAGTCCCATTTTAATAGGGTTCACATATTTGAACAAACTTATTGCCCGTTCACGGTGTTCTGGTGCAAACCGAAAGGGGGGTTTCGGCTCGTCCCTAATTGGAAATACATTTTTTCTAATTATTTTTTATTTTATAATTATCAATGCATGCATATACATGCATACTTTTCGAGTACCATATTATTGGAAATACATTTTTTTTAATTATTCTTGATCTTTTTTATATGATCAGACCAATACAATATTTTTGGCTGCTTTTCTTGGGGCGTGATCCCCTTGGGCAGGGTTTGGTGCCCTCTGTGGCCAGGTTAGGCGGTGTGCCATTCATCTCATCACCCTATGGACTCCTGATGGACAATAGGCAGCAAAATATATTTTCGTACAAGTTTTTAACAAAGCGGATTTTGGATACAATGATTTATATGAATGGTGAGTATTGAACCTTATCTATTTTTTTTTAAACTTGTTTATTCAGACAGGCTCAATATGCATACATCACATACATGTTTGTCTAATATGCAATCAGTATCCATCAATTAGATTCCTTATAACAAGATTACTAGAGCGAGAATTATTAGAAGGTATACAAACAAGCATCTGTCATCAGTTATCAGATTAATAGTAACAACACTAAACAAACCAGAGTGGTTTAGTACATAACTGATATTTTGCTTCATAATAAGGAAGCCCATATCCATGAAGTAGTGTCCCCCAGACTCTGTGAGCTGCCTATGGTGCATTATTTGGCTAATAATCAGAAGAAGAAGATATCAATTGTTGGAGGAGGTTTGCCTGGATCCTATTGAGGAATGTGCTGATGTGGAGTCCTTTTATCTGAACGTCTGAGTCTAAGTCCCTTGCTGGAGCTTATTATATCAAGGCGTTTTTTGACCCTCCGTAATAGGGGGTCATTGACATCTGGTAAGGAGCTTGGTGTGGTGGTGCCTCTGGTGGTGGGCTGTTTGCTGAACACACAGGACCCCGTTCAAGATTTTCTTTGCATGGACTCCCTTGTTTTGTGTGAACTTTTTGCGCTGCAGTTTTATGTTTCAGTTTGGTGCATTATTCAGCAGATGAAACATTGAGTCATTAGTATCCTGTGAGTCCATCCACCGGCCCCAAACCTTTGTAAACTTTGCTGGACCCTTTCTAGCCTCATGTGTTACCTTATATAGTGGAAGGTTTTGGTTAATTAGTAATTTCCATAAATCAATATATATAGGCTCTGTCCTGATCCAATATAGTATGACATAAAAACACTTTAGTTTTGTTAGAAAATTCAACATCATCAAACACACCCAAAAGACATAATTTAGGGTTGCATATATTAGGAATCTCAAAAGTATCCGCAATAAAAGCAGTGACTGCTGACCAAGAGTCTGACCTTGTTGCAGGACCAAACCATATGCATAAAGTCTCCCTGTTCTCTGTGATATTTATGGCATGTCGGGGATAATCTCCTTATAATCAAGTGAAGTCTTTTCGGGGTATAATATGTGCGGTGTAAATATCGCAACTGTATGAGTTTGTCCCTAGCAGAGATAACTACGTCTTGAGAGATGCAACATACTGACTCCCATTCCTTCTGAGTGAGGTCAGGGATATCTGCCACCCATTTGTCTCTAGCTTTCCCTAATTGTGGAGGTGTTCTGTACATGAGAATAGCATAATACATAGAGACCGACTTAGAGTCGTAAGTAATGCACGGTCTAGCCTGGAGTTAGTTAATTGCACATTGCTCAATCCCAGTTGAGCCTCTACTGCATGGTGAAGTTGCAAATATCTAAAATGTCACGTCGGAGGTAATCGAAACTCATGCTGTAGTTGAGCAAGTGTTTTAAATACTCCCTGGTCGTATAACTGATGGAGATACTTTAGGCCTTGTTCTGGACAGTGCAGTGCACCTGCTAAGGTTTGGAAGTGTGGTAGATGGGGTTTGAACCATAATGGTTGATTAGGGAGGCTATATGAATAGCTATATTAAGGATGTTCAGGCAGTGATTATAAATCTGTAAGGAAACCTTCAAGGTTACGATCCTCTGTGGTATTCACAGCTCTTCTAAAGATAAGGTTGCCAAAAGTTTTGTAGGATGAGACAATAGCCGCCTCAACCACCGTGGCAGCATTGTTCAACTGGGGGAAAAGCCATCAATGTAGATATACTAATTGGGCGGCAAAGTAATAAAGTTTAGATTCAGGACCGCTAGGCCTCCTCTAGGCGTAGGGAATTGTAAGGTCTCCAAAGCTGATCGTGGGGAACCTGGGTGCCATAAAAAAGCTGTGAGATGTGATTTTATCATTTGAAAGTGATATTTTTGTATATACACTGGGGCATTGGCTAAGACATAGAATTTTGGCAAGAATACCATTTTAAAGAGGTTGACTCACCCCAGAAGTGTGAAGGGGAGGTTTAGTCATTGGGTTAATTTGGTACAAAAGAACACGATACAGGGTTGGACATTATTCTCAAAGTAGTTGGGTATTGGAAGGGCAATGTAGATCCCCAAATATTTAAACCTTCATGTAATTTGCAGAGGACAGTTAGGGGGTAACGCAAGGGGCAGACTCTCGTCTCTACTTTATCCAGTTGACCTTAAACCCGTAGTATTGTCCAAATTCCTGAATAATCTTTAGGGCGATTGGTATGCTGGGTTGTGGGTCTGATACATATGAAAGCATGTCATCGGCATATAAGAAACTCTTTTACCAAGGAGCCACTCTGGAGCCCCCTAAATTGAGGTGAGGTCATGAGTAGTTCTGCCAGGGGTTCTATGGCCATAGCAAACAACAGGGGGAGAGTGGGCAACCCTGTCTCGTGCCCCTGTGAATGGAGAAAGGTTCCAATATATGACCCCAGACGAGTTTGAGGCGAGGAGTAAAGGATCCCAATCCAGGTAATGAAGGCCTCCCCGAGCCCAAATTTACATCGTACTCGTAATAAATAAGGCCATTCAATTGAGTCAAATGATTTGTAAATTGGTATATAAATGCCTAAGGTTAATATAGGTAGAGCGACGGGGGATAAAACCTATTTGATCTGGATGAATTAGACAGGTGATTACAGTATTTAATCGACTGGCAAGAATTTTAGAGAGAATCTTTAGGTCCGTATTAATTAGAGATATAGGGCAGTATGATTCACATAGTAGGGGATCCTTATTGCGTTTAGGAATTAACACCACCAGGGCTTCACACATTGAATCCGGGAGTGTTTTCCCTTTTAAAATATATATATATAAAGTGAAATTATAAAACAAATGACCAGAGATGAATCGCCCACAGTCTCTGCTTAGAGATGCACAACCCACATATATTGAAAAGCTGCTGCTAAATATAAAATTAAATAAATCAATCAAATACATGTAAAATTAAAGTATTTGTAGCAGTGCTAAAACATCCCCAATGTTCATATTATTGTTTCAAACGTGATGATCTCTTCAGGTTTAACCAAAGGTGATATATAAATTCCAAGTGTGCACCTTCCACCATCACTCGAACACCATGTGGAACGAAAAAAAAAACCCTTTGGGGTTACACTTACCAGAACCAGGTAAGTATTGGGCCTTTAAGTGCTCAACACAGGGATCATCATCATCAGCCTGCTAACGTGTTTTTGGAGGAAACCATTAATCTCACTAGACGTTAGCAGGCTGATGATGATGATCCCTGTGTTGAGCACTTAAAGGCGCAATACTTACCTGGTTCTGGTAAGTGTAACCCCAAAGGGGTTTTTTTTTCGTTCCATGTGGTGTTCAAGTGATGGTGGAAGGTGCACATTTGGAATTTGTATATCACCTTTGGTTAAACCTGAAGAGATCATCACGTTTGCAACAATAATATGAACATTGGGGACGTATAAAGTGAAATTAGTCGAGGAAGCACTTCCTCCTTATGGGCCAGATACCACTCAACAGGGATACCATCCAGACCATCGGTTTTGTGTTTAGCAAAGTAACCCAACTCTCTCTCCAGCTCCTCGGACTGAATAGGGCTATCCACAAATTCCCTGTCTTCTGAAGCAAGAGCGGGGTGTTGTATCGGTTTAAGATAATCAATAAGCTCAATATATGTGTATTGGGCTTTGAAAGTATAAAGATTTGTGTAAAAGTGTAGGAAGGCCTCTATCACTTGTTTAGTAGACTCTATTATGCAACCCGTATGATCTAGTATTCTGGGGATAATGTAGGATTCAAAGGTCGGTCTAGCTAAAAACGGCAGCAGCCTACCATTCTTATCCCCTTCTTCAAAAATATGTTGGGCAGAGTATAATATTTTCTGGGTTTTATCTGTGAGGGCCACAGTGAACTCCCTTTCAGCGTGTTTCCACATTTGATATTTGGTTGCTACAGGGTCCTGCACGTAAGCAGGCTCCAAATCAGTATCTGTCTTAGCTAATTCTGTAAGCCTAGAGTTGTTTGCTCTTTTGAGCTCTCCGACCCCCTTCATGTAGGAGTCTCTGATGACCTCCTTAAAGGCGTCCCATCATACCCCTTCTGTGGTTTCCTGATCATTGTTAAACCAGAACTGTTTCATGTCATCCTTACAGTTATACAATACCATTGGGTCTGTTAACCAAAAAGGGCTCATGCGCCATGTACGCAACCCCGCCGGGGCCGAGACCTGTAGTTGCAGGACCAAGGGAGCATGGTCTGAGATAGCTTTTGGCAAATATTGTATAGAAATAATTTTAGTTAAGGTCTCCGGTTGCGTAAAGGCTGTGTCTAACCTTAACAACGTTCTGTGAGAGGCAGAGTGACAAGAAAATTATTTTTGATCAGGATGTTTCCATCACCATATTTCCACCCACCCATAGCTCTCCATCCAGTCACGTAAGGTGTGTGTGGGCCGTGTCCCACCCAACCTGTCAAGTGTGGGGGATATTGTGGCATTAAAGTCTCCTGCAATAAGTATGTTTCCTTGAGCTGACTGCAGGAGTCTGTCTGTACAGGCCAGTAATCTGGCAATATCAAATGGAAGAGGTAAATAGACGTTGACTGGGGTATAAAAGGCATCTAGATACTTAAGCACAACAATAAAGACTCATACACACGGGACGACGATCGTATACAACAGGTCGTACTAACGACCGTTGTATGTGATATCGATCGTTCGTATGCGCGATTAGAACAGTCGAACATACAACGGTCGTACAAGTGAGTTGTATGAGCAGACTAGAAAACTTGGTCGTACCAACAAGCAGTCATACGACCGTTGTATTGTGTGTACAGAGCAGTTGGTACAACAAGTTGTATTGTGAAAAACACGCATGCTCAGAAATCAGGAACGGCCGGATGCTAATTACATGCACCTGAACGTTCTTCTGTGCTCGTACGATCATGTAGTGCAGTCAGTATGCAACATACGATTTGCGATGATCGTACGTACGATCGTCGTCCCGTGTGTACGAGGCTTTAAATAACAGCCATCTGAGTCTGTTTTTACCTCCTCAATTTGTACTGGCGTAGCTTTAGTTTTTTTTTTTTTTTTTTAAATTGTTTATTTATAGAATTTTCAAAAGTACCACTAATACAGACATGTATTCTTTTGGTATTTCCATAGATCAGAGAAAATATCAATCCCATGAGGGAAACAATATTGTATATAAGATACATGCCTCTGGGCTAAATTATTTTCATAGCAAAATTAACCCTGAGTACAGTTGTTCAAATATAATATAACATTTAAACCAATTATGAGAACATGGCTGAACAAACTAAATAATCAAAAACAAGATTATTCGAGACAGTATAGCTTGATTCATTTTTTAGTAAGTGTCATAAAAGAAAGAAGGATAAATGGAGGGTTCCAAGGTCTGTGGAGCATTGAAGCCATAAAATCGTGTTAATTTAGAACACTATTATTGTGCTCTTGTTAGGATGGGCAATTTACCTCTGGAGAGTATTGAGATGTATCCCACACCTCCCAGATCTTAGAGAATCGTGTCATAGAGTCATCAACCAGTGCTGTCAGATGTTCCATCCTGCGTATCTCCAACAGGGTGGAGAGAAAGTGAGCAAAGGAGGAGGAGAGGTGGAAAGCCAACATTGAGGTATTACCCTCTTTGCTGCTAATAAAATAAACGATGTAAGCTTTCTTTCGGTTTTAGTAAGGTCTGTGGTTGGGAGTCCTAATATATAATGTAGAGGATTTAAGGGGATGTCAATATGAAATAATGTGTGTAGTACCTCCCGAATTTGATTCCAAAACTGTTGTATAGGGGGGCATTCCCAAAATGTATGGAGCTGAGTTCCTACGTCTCTATTGCATCTCCAGCAGAGATTTGACGTTTCTCTGTGACGCGCATGTAAAACTTCTGGAGTTCTATACCAGAAATAAAGTATCTTGACTGCCGTCTCCTTTTGTGCCACACATCTAGAGACCTTGGAAGTAGAACTCCATATTTTCCCCCAGTCTACCAGGGAGATGGGTCTACCCAAGACACATTCCCATTTCTTCATATAGCTATGGGTTATATTAGTCATTGGAATACTTTCATGAAGCATTTTATAGATGGATGAAATCTGTCTAAGCTCGTATGGGCCTTTGGCACACAGTTGTTCAAAATCAGTGGGTTTCGCTAGCGTTAGAGATGAAGATTTGTAGGAGAAAAAGTGTTTAATTTGTAAATAGGATAAGATATGTGTGGTAGGGATGTTATATTTGCTCTGTAGGTCTGAAAAGGACATCAGCCCTAGCGATATTGGGTTGACCAGATGTCGTAGTTGGAAAATCCCTGCCTCGGACCATGGCAGCATTCGGTCATATGATAAGCTATCTGGGAGTTCTGGGTTAAAGAGAACGTTCATAAGGGGTGGGCAAGGTGAAGAGAGAGAGAAACGTTTAGAGCATTTGTTCCAAATTGAGAGGGTAAAGAGCATAGGCCCCAGGCATAATGTTTTCAATTGAGATAAATATTTGTCTGATGTAGGCCATAGCATATAACAGGGGTGCACTGGGGTGGTTATACTCATTTCTATTTCAGCCCATCTGCTTGAGGCTTTTCTAGATGTCCATGAAGTAAGTGCCCTTAAATGGGAGGCATAATAATATTTAATTAGATCTGGGGCTCCCAGTCCCCCCCTATGTTTGAGGGCCGTTACCACAGATGCTGCGATTCGATGAGAGGCGTTATTCCATATAAAGCGCATGCATTTCCTTTGAAGTGTTTTAAGTTGTGATAATGGGATGGGGACAGGAAGAGTTTCGTATAAATAAAGCAATTTGGGAAGTATTGACATTTTTAGGACATTAACTCGTCCTAGTAAAGAGAGTGGAAGGGCAGTCCATTGAGTTAAAAGGCGGTTGATTTCTGCAAAAAGGGGGGGGGGGGAATTAGCCGAATATAATGTAGAATATGTGGGGGTAAGATGTATACCTAGGTATTTGAGTGACCTAGTGCGCCATTGATATCTGTGCCTGGTTTGTAAAGGGTCCAGATGGGCTTGTGGAATATTTATAGGTAGAGCTTCTGTTTTGGATGGGTTAACCTTAAAACCAGAAAAAGAGCCAAAGGATTCCAATAGTTTATGCAAGGAGGATAATGAAGTATGAGGGTGTGTTAGAGTTAACAATATGTCGTCAGCAAAGAGGGATAATTTGTACTCCCGTTGTCGCAGCCGCACCCCCCGAATAGCTTTAGTTTTTTTATTGGAATAGATACTCCCCTGGAGTAAGAGGAGTAGGTCGCATGAAACGTGTGAGCTATATGTGGGCATTTCAGAGCCATCACTCGGGAACCCAGCAGATGGGTTTCCTGTAAAAAGATGACCTGGGCCCTGGCTCTTTTGAGTTGACCAAAAAACAGTGACCTCTTAATTTTATCGTTGAGGCCCCTGACATTCCAGGAGATCAGGTTAAGTGTCATATCCCTGTGGAAAAGTATTAGTGTATGATAGGAGAGCTATGAGCGCTGGCAGCATAAGGAATGATATATGGGCGCCATCCCAGGCAGACATAGAAGCATGTAACTGGTTTTGACTCTGGCAAGAACATAACAGTATAAACATAACTGAAAACCCCCTTTTTCCCCCCACCTGGCCCAACCAAGGAATATATAGCGGGCTTTGACCCATAACCAACTTTAGTTCACGAGGGAGGTATCTGTGAGCAGTCACGGAACCAAAAAAAGAGAGAACAGAAAAAACAAAAAAGGAACCAAAAAGAGAACCTCAAAGGAAATATATAAAAGGGTCCTTCAACAACATCTTTGAATGGATTAATTTGGCACAGCGTATATTAGAAAAAAGCGAATGAAGGACCATATTTTCCAACGATCATCTGAAGATAGGCAACATGGCCGCTGGAGCTGTCGCAGAGATTAAAGAAGTCACTTCTCATGATCCACCTTGTCGGAAGCTTCCATAGGAGAAGTGAAAAACTGGACGTTACCATCTGCAATCACTCGAAGTTTCGTGGGATACATCATGCTGTAGGAGAGGCTTTTTTCCCTCAGTCGGCGCTTAACAGACGTAAATACGGTTGCCGTTATAGGTAACTTCACCCAAGGATCTAGCTGACCGAAAAATTGTTTGTAGTTAGTAATGTAGTATTTTCAACAGAATGGGCTTGGGGAGCGCCCCAGAGGGCAAGGAGCGCAATGAGACTCGGTGAGCTCTTTCAATAGCAAACATGGAGGACAAGGAGTGCGCCGGCATCACAGATCTGAGCCATTGTTCCATGAATCGTTCGGGGTCTTTGCCCTCTGCTCCCTCTGGGAAACCGATAAATCTCAAATTGTTTCATCTCAGACGATCTTCTAAATCGCTCAGTTTAGTGGAGTATTCACTCATATGTTGCTGATTGACGTGAACATCAGCAGTTAAAGGGTTAATAACATCTTCAACATCGCTTATGCGTTGTTCATCTGCGGACACTAGCACGCATTTTTTGCATGTCATATCTCATAAGAGAGATGTCCATTTTTTACTGAGTCAATCTGTGAATCCTTTGCATAGTGTGTATAGTAGCCATTACATGTTTCAGCGTAAGGTCAGAATCGGATTCATTATCATTAAGCAGCGGCTGGTCAATAAGGGGTGCTTGGGCGCCGCCTCTCCGCCGCTGACAAGAAAAAAAAAAGTCAGCCCGACCCCCTACAGGAGGCGCCGGTATATTGACTTTTATTTTTTTTCCTCAGCTCCTTGCTGTCTGCTGACAGCAAGTAGTGAGCCGATTGGTCAGTCATTATGTGTGTGCGCTGAACAGGCGACCACACATAGTCTGATTGGCTGCCCTGAGCCAGTGACTTACTGGCAGTGGATGCTGTGGGCGGGGGTGGGACTGTGGCGGACATGCAGACAGCATTCCGCCGGGTTTCAGTCCCGACTCCCACGCCGCAGACCATCCACTCCAGGCTTCAGCATGCTGTCCACAAGCGAAGCTCTGCACACTGACAGCCCACTCTCTGCAAGCCGATCTCACACTCCTGCCTGCCTATTAGATGGAGTAAGTGCGGGACTTGTCTGCAATGTACCCCACCTGTGATACTGGCTGCAATTTACCCCCACCTGTGATATTGGCTGCAATTTACCCCCACCTGTGTTATTGGCTGCAATTTACTACACCTAGGATATTTGCTGCAATTTACCCCCACCTGTGATACTGGCTGCAATTTACCCCCACATGTGACATTGGCTGTAATTTACCTCCACCTGTGTTGTTGGCTGCAATTTACCCCCACCTGTGTTATTGGCTGCAATTTACCCCCACCTGTGATATTGGCTGCAATTTACCCCGACCTGTGATATTGGCTGTAATTTACCCCCACCTGTGTTATTGGCTACAATTTACCCCCACCTGTGATATTGGCTGCAAATTTTCCCCCACCTATGATACTGGCTGCAATTTACCTCCACCTGTGACATTGGCTGCAATTTACCCATACAGTACCTGTGTTATTGGCTGCAATTTACCCCACCTATGATACTGGCTGCTATATACCCCTACCTGTGATGCTGGGGCTGTATACTGTGTCCTGTGATGCTGAGCCATATACTGTGTCTTGTGATGCTGAGCTGTGTACTCCTGACTAGAGTTGAGCGAACACCTGGATGTTCGGGTTTGGCCGAACTTCGCGGAAATGTTCGGGTTCGGTACCGAACGTACCTGAACCCGATTGAAGTCAATGGGGACCCGAGCTTTTCGGCACAAAAATGGCTGTAAAAAAGTCCTGGAAAGTGCTAGAGGGCTGCAAAAGGAAGATAAATGGGAGATGTTATTAGATCTGCAATCTGTCCCTCAAAGCAGTAGTGGTCTCTACCTAGTCCAGTATCAGATCGTTCTGTAATCAGATCGTTCTGTAATGCAGGATGAGAGATCGTTCTGTAATGCAGGATGAGAGATCGTTCTGTAATGCAGGATGAGAGATCGTTCTGTAATGCAGGATGAGATCTACAATCTGTCCCTCAAGCAGTAGTAGTAATCTCTACCTAGTTATTAGATCTGCAATCTGTCCCTCACAGCGCCGGCAGCATCCTCTCCCTACACTACCCAGAGAGCATGTGACATGCAGCACTGTGACTCCAGCCTCATATAGAGGCTGGGTCACATGATGCACTGGCCAATCACAGCCATGCCATTAGTAGGCATGGCTGTGATGGCTTCTAGGGAAAACCAGTGAAACGCTTGTTGATTGGCTGCCCTGCAGCTATTCAACATGCGTGATAAAATACCAGAACCCAGAACCCGAACCCGGACTTTTTCTCAAACGTTCGGGTTCGGTACACGGACATCCGAAAGTTCGGTACGGACTCGAACTTTACAGTTCGGGTTCGCTCAACTCTACTCCTGACACAATATGTGGAATACAGGGGACGGGGTGGGTGGATTCTATAAAGGGTGGGGCTTATTAGAAGTAGGAGGGGTCAAAAAGGAAGGGCGGGGCCTGGCGCCCCCCCATCCTAAAACTTCACCAGCCGCCACTGTCATTGAGACTATCTTCTAATGGAGTCTGACTGGAGGGACTGGCTGCTGCACGCTCCTCTATAATGTCCACTTTGCTTTGTGTGAGAGAGGCAGTCATATGTGAGGAATGGGGCCTTTAAAAATGATCTTTGAACGTAGAGGAAGACTGTACCTGTGTGTAATAGTTGCCCCCAGTCTTCTTCTTGCTTGCTCATTATTGAACCTTAGCTGATGTTACATAGAAAAGTGACGGCAGAAAAAGACTGAGTAGTCCATCGAGTCTGCCCCTTTTTATTTATTTTATTTTTTTATATTAACCTTGTTGTCTGACTATAGATTTATGTTTATCCCAAGTATGTTTGAAGCCATTTACTGTTGACTGTCTCACAACCTCTGTTGGTTGTTACAGTATAAAGAATAAGTATGTTTCTGTTTTTGTTATTTAATGGTGACTTTTTCATCTATGCTTTTTTATGGATACCAGTCATACAGGTAAGCGCCATTGTAGCACTATAATGCTTCTAAGGCACAAATCAGCAGTTTTTATACTGCCATTGAGGCTCTTGTATGTGTTTCCCTTTTTGAAACATATAATATACTACGTTAAGCTTTCACTTTTTCTTTATATTTTTTCCTGCAGCTTCATCTGCTGCACAGGCCCACTTAGGTTGATTCCTATTGTTTGCAACACCATCCAGACCCTTAATTGAAACACAGATAGGAACAGGTGGGCTTTTTGGTTTAGATGTCTCACTGATCCTTATATGTATGGGCATGCAGATATATATAATTATCCATGCATGCGTATACATGCATACTTTGCAAGTACCAAATTATTGGAAATACATTTTTTTTAAATTATTCTTTATCTTTTTTATATGATCAGACCAATCCAATATTTTTGGCTGTTATTCTTGGGGCGTGACCCCCTTGGGCAGAGTTTGATGCCCTCTGTGACCAGGTTAGGCGGTGAATAGGCGGCAAAAGATATTTTCGTATGCAAGTTTTTAACAAAGCGGTTTTTGGATACAATGATTTATAGATTTGTGCATGGCTGAAAAATGTGTTTCTTTTGTTCTTTTAATTTTTCGGAAATTCGAAAAATTCGGAATTCAGAAATTCAAAAAATTCGGAAATTCACGGTAATTCTGCAATTGCAGTAATTAGGAAATTCGGCAATTGGAACAGCCGAAAATTCGAAATTCGGAAATCTGAAAATTTGAAAATAACAAAGAAATAACTATAACTAATTAATAAATAACTATTAAATTATAGGTATTGGAATTTCCTTGAAAATATGGCTGTTAGTGAACTTAAATATGAAATTTATCACTAACAGCCAAATTTTCAAAGAAATTCCTATAACTATAATTTAATAGTAATTTATTAGTTAGTTATTATTTCAAATGTTCTTTCTTATTTTAGAATTTCTGAATTTCCGAATTTCCAAAATTCCAAAATTTGAAATAATAACTAATAAATTATTAGTTATTTATTATTTCAAATGTTCTTTCTTATTTCCGAAATTTGGAAAGAAAGAACATTTGAAATAATAATAAATAACTATTACATTATAGGTATTGGAATTTCCTTGAAAATTCGGCTGCTGGTGAACTTAAATATGAAATTTATCACTAACAGCCATATTTTTAAGGAAATTCCAATACCGTTAATTTAATAGTTATTTATTAGTTAGTTATTATTTCAAAGGTTCTTTGTTATTTTCAAATTTTCAGATTTCCGAATTTTCAAATTTCGGATATTCGGCTATTCCTACTGCCGAATTTCCGAATTACCGCAATTGATGAATTACCGCGAATTTCTGAATTCCCAAATTACGGCAATTGCCGAATGACCGCAAATTTCCAAATTACCGCAATTGCTGAATTTGCGTTTTCGGATTGCCAAATTTTCGAATGGGAAAAAAAGGAAAAATCTGAAAAATTCGGAAATTCGAAACTTGGAATTCATCTGAATTGCCGAATTTCACAAAATTCTGTAAAAATGAAATTTGGAACAAAACGAATTGCACAAGCCTAATGATTTATATGAATGGTCAGTATTGAACCTTATCTGATGTTACAGTATAAAGAATATGTATGTTTCTGATTTTGTTATCTAATGGCATCTTTTTCTGTTAAATTCAGACAATGCTGCTATTATTACAACCACTTACCCCTGATGAAGAGCATTAATTGCACAGTTTGAAATGCGTTGGGTACACTCTGCACACAACAGAGTATTGTGGCTATACCAGCCCTGTCATTCTTTTTTATGCTTTGTAACCTTGTCAAACCGCACTTCTATGATAGCATAGGTCAATTTTTAAAAAACGTTTTGATTTTCCTGTTCCAATATGTTTAAATAAAATTGGCCTATTTTATGATATTTCTCTAATCTTTGGAAGCAATGTCTTTAAAAGTCCAAATTAGTGGGTTTTCTTCATAGTTTGTATTATCCAGGGACGTGGGCATTTTTTCCTCTCTTAGAATAGCACTAGCATTTTCCATTAAAGTTCCAAATATGACTGACAACCGAAATTGTTTGTTGTGTCTCCACACTTCCATGAGTGCAATACAGTGTGCCAAACCACTCACCAGAAAGTGAAATGGAAAGCTCCTTAAATATCACCATGTGCCATAGTGATAACCACCCTCCACCATCGTATGCACTCACCAGATATGAGATCTTATGAAGCCGTATATCAGTCTCCTGATGCATGGTCCTAGTATCCATCTCTTGACATTCAGCCGGATGTCATCCAAGGCAAAGGATAAACCAAAAGGACACCATGAGGAACCAGCACAGATATGAACCCTCTGGGAGCTTGGTATCCATCTCTTGACGTTCAGCAAGATGTCATCCAAGGCAAAGGATAAACCAAAAGGACACCATGAGGAACCAGCACAGATATGAACCCTCTGGGAGCTTGGTATCCATCTCCTGACGTTCACCAAGATGTCATCCGAAATAAGGGATATTCAGGAATATCATCATAGGTGCCGGCGCTAAAAAAGGTCACACCAAGGAGCCCAGAAAGCACTTATATGGTATGGTATAGTATTTATTTAAAAATATTAAAATACAAGCTGCAGCATAAGAACAATGAAAAAAACTTATAGGAATAATAGTCGTCTCCCCTGTGCACTGGGATACGGGGATATAGGCCTTTCCAGACGTGTTTCATGCAAAAGCACATTCTCAAGGGATCTGCCAAACACGAGATCTCATATCTGGGAGTGCATACGATGGTGGAGGGTGGTTGTCACTATGGCACATGGTGATATTTAACCGCTGGTCGGCAATTGACGGTGACAGAATGGCTGCTCTGCGCAAATCGCCGTCATATGACGGCGGCTGCGAGATCGCGCACAGTGAGCGCGCACGCGCCGCCGCAGGCGCGCCCACACGCTCGCTGTGTCCGGGGAGGGCCAGGGAGTGGGTGCGGCAGATTCGATCTCCGCCGGCCACCCGCGATGCCCTCCCGGAGTGAAAGAACGGAGGTCCGTGTAAGTAAACACGGACCTCCGTTCTGTGAGAGGGGGAAGGGCTGTGATCACAGTCTTCCTCTACATGGAAGCTGTGATCACTTCCCTTTCCCTGTTAGGGCAGTCCCCCCACAGTTATAACACGCCCAGGGAACACAGTTAACCCTTAGAGCGCCCCCTACAGGTTAACCCCTTCACTGCCAATGGCATTTACACAGTAATCAGTGCATTTTTATAGCACTGATCGCTGTATAAATGCCAATGGTCCCAAAAAAGTGTCAAAATTTTCCGACATGTCCGCTGAAATATCGCAGTACCGCTAAAAATCGCAGGTCGCCGCCATTACTAGTAAAAAAATGTTAAAAAATAAAAACCCCAGAAATGAATTCTCATCATCCGTAAACGCGACCACTTTTGCGCAAACCAATCAATAAACGCCGATTGTGATTTTTTTTATCACAAATATGAGGAAGAATATAAATCGGCCAAAACCGATGAAAAAAAATGTTTTTTTATATTTTTTTTTTGGATTTGTATTTTAGCAAAAAGTAAGAAATTTGTGTTTTTTTTGCAAAATTGTCGCTCTTCTTTTGTTTATAGCGGCGATCAGAAAGGACGCAGCGGTGATCAAATACCACCAAAATAAAGCTCTATTTGTGGGAAAAAAAAGGACGCAAATTTAGTTTGGGTACAACGTCGCACGACCGCGCAATTTTCAGTTAAAGCAACGCAGTGCCGAATAGCAAAAAGGGCTCTGGTCCTAAAGGGGGAAATCCTTCCGGGGCTGAAGTGGTTAAGGAGCTTTCCATTTCACTTTCTGGTGAGTGGTTTGGCACACTGTATTGCTCTCATGGAAGCTTGGGGACACCACACAGACAATTTTGGTTGTCAGTCATATTTGGAACTTTATAACATTGGACTACTTTGTTTTGTTGTTTAGCGCTACACTTGTTGGTTTTATATTGTCTATCTTTAGGTTGTATATTCACTTTTAAGTGCCAGCTGCTTATATTTGACTAGTGCTGACTTTTTTTATTGTCACTTCATACAATGGATATGGCTGATCTTCCCATCCTTTTAAAGGGCCATCAGTGGAACTCCAACCTCCAGCCAAAAACAGGAAAATCACCAACGCCAAAGAGAAAATACTCATAGTGTAGTATTTATTAATATAAAACCATAAAATAAAATAAAAAACTGTAAAACAACTATAGACCACATGAACAAAGAGCTTGAGAATGTATAGGTGGGTATCTGCAACTTACATCTAACACCACCAAACCACAAAATGTTTAATGGCGGCTGGACCTTGGGTATATAGCAACTGATTCAAGCAGTCCATTTAAAGTGCAATGGAGATATAGGGCTGATGAGAAACTTGCACAAGGTGCCGCCGCACCGAACACAGAATGGCGGCTGGACCTCGGGCATGTAAATCAAGCTCTGCAGCTTCATGCCATGCACATCATCAGGAGCATGACTTTACCAAATAATATGTCCTCATATATGGAGCCAGGGCCGCCATCAGGGGGGTACAGGCAGTACTGTTGTAAGTGTCTCAAGGGCCCTTACCACAAAGGCTTTAGCGGTCTTTAACATTGGAGTCTATGGGAGGGGGGCACCCAGTTTGGGGAGGCCGTTCTCCTGAACCCTAGGCGATAAAAAGACCACACTTGGGTCACATGGAGAGGGCTCCCTGGACCACAACTGGTTCAAGTTTGGGACCTCCAGCACCTATTGTTTGGCACGAGGTCTTATTGCAAGCATTGAGTGAGGCTGTGCTGCCTGTGCACTGTTTTTTGACCCCCTTGGATTTCACACCAGCATGCATTGCACACTTCACTGGGTCATGCTTGGCAGGCTACACCCGGTAAGTGTGACAGGGTGTATAATTCCTACTGGGGCTGCAACATGTGTACACCCTTGGCCAGTGGGCAGATGTGGTTGAAGGGCCCAGGTGGGAAGGCCCTGGGGAAGGTTGGTGGTCAGAAGGGGGGGGGGGCAGGTTGGCAGGTGGCTGCCCTGTATGGAGCCCTCACAGGATATCCCAATTACACTGAATTCATTTTTGAATCATCTTGGTGAAAACAGTGGTATACTCATCATGTCTTGCTTTTATTAGTATGCATGTAGACATTTTATCTGCTTTTATTGAAAGATGGAGTCACACTTTGAATTATTCTTTTGCAGCCTATTCCCTGAAATGTTACACATGCAACCAAGAAACCAGCAACTGCAAATGCTTCACAGCGACTAACTGCTCATCCGAAAACGACTACTGTATGACGGCTCTAGGAACTGCAAGTAAGACTTAACAAAATATCACTCATCCGCCCATTAACCACTTGCCGACCAGCCACCGTACAGTATGTATACGGCGGCAGGTCAGCTCTATTGCGAACCGCCGTATGCGCATGCGACACTGTGGGGGCGCGCGCCCTCTACACACCACGTAGCTCCCACAGACTTGATGTCCATCGGCCACCTGCAACCACGGTACAGTAAGGCAGAACGGAGATCTGCCTACGTAAACAAGGTGGATCCCCATTCTGTCAGGGGACAACTTTGAGATCTGCTCTTCCTAGTGATCAGAAACAACGATCTCTTTGTTGTTCCAGGCAGCCCAGCCCCCCTAAAGTTAGAACACACCCAGGGAACACAGTTATCCTTTGATCGCCCCTAGTGTTAACCCCTTCCCTGCCAGTGTCATTTATACATTAATCACTGCATTTTTAAAGCACTGATCACTGTAATAATGTCACCGGTCCCCAAAAAGTGTAATTTGGGGGTTCGATTTGTCCGCCGCAATGCCACAGTCCCGCTAAAAATTGCAGATCTCCGCCATTACCAGTAAAAACATTTTTAAAAATATAAAAGTCCATAAATCTATCCCCTATTTTGTAGACATAATAACTTTTGTGCAAACCAATCAATATACAAGTATTGAGGGGTTTTTTTTACCAAAAATATGTAGAAGACTATATCTCACCCTAAACTGATGAACACATTTTTTTTTTTATATATTTTTTTTTTATATATTTATTATAGCAGAAAGTAAAAAATATAGGGTTTTTTTTCACAATGTTTGCTCTTTTTTTTGTTTATAGCGCAAAAAATAAAAACCGCAGAGGCAGGACCGCCATCAGGGGGGGACAGCTAATACACATGTACCGGGCCCGAGCGCCTCAGGGGCCCGGTGACAAGGAAGGGTGCAGGAGAGAGGAGCCGGCAGAGATATAGGACAAGAGAGGTGCCGTAGGCTAAGCACAGCACATAGTAATAGGGCCAGCCCTACCATGGGTCTCGGTGGGTCCATGGGACCCAGGCGGCAGTCTGAGCAGGGGCGGCCACAGCCACCTCTATATGTCCCGTCGCCGGGAATGCAGCTTGTATGTGTCAATAAGAAGAGAGAAGTATTTCTTCTCTAATTGCCGCCACATGCTCTGCAAAGCCCATTAGCTCTCCTAGCCCCAGTGTTGAGGGCTTGCAGCCGCTGGCCGGGCAGGAACAACAGGCAGCCAGCGATACTTAAAAATACACAGTGGGGCCGGTCCGGCTTGGCACTGTACTGCCTCTGCCTCCAGTCTGACCAGCATAGTGTGTCACCCCCTCCTCCTCCTTGCTGCTCCAAGTGTACATTGCTGGGGAGCGTCTCACGCGGCACTGTTTTGGAATGGGTGGGCATGGCTTGTGGGGCAGAGCCAGAGCGGTGCATGGGTTAGGGAGGGTGGAAGCTGTCCGGTCCAAGCAGAGCAGGGGGGAGGCCGGTCCCAGATAGGAGCAGAGAACTCCTAGTTTGAGCAGCAGGGAGCCCAGCCCCCAGGTGGATTATACATACAGAGTGCCCACCTGCTGCCTGGATGGAGCGGGAGTCAGACCGGACTGGAGGCAGCAGGGAGGAGGAGAGGGGAACCGGCATCGGAGGTGAGCTCCGCCTCCTGCTGCCTCCTTAGCCAATAGGTACAAAGGGCGAACTGTCCATCACTGCAGGGTTTCGTGCTTCCTGTGATGGTGGGATGGAATGTTTCTGCACAGAAGCTGCTGCAGAGATCGAGGTGAGTGAAAAAAAAGTGTTTTCCTGAAGCTGCTAGAAGAGCAAGTACTGTTCATAGCATGTGCCCCCCCCCCCAGCCCCCCTGTTAAGAACAATCACTGTATTCAACGCTGTATCTTAGCCTAGGCCGACAAGGCCCAGGCCTAGGGCGGCACTTTGCAGGGGGGCAGCACAAAAAGAGTCACCGCCGGGCTTGCTCTTAGTGTAGCGCCAGTCTTATGGGGCGGACTGGGCCGGGAGGCAAATCTGTCTGGCACCCCCCATAAAGCAGCTGGGCAGGGCTGCCATCAGGGGGGACAGCCCATACATATGTAGGGGACCCGCGCATCCCGAGGGACCCAGGCGACGGACCCCAACCAATGAGTTGTTGTGCTACCCCATAGCCAAACAGGAAGTGTGAGGAAATCTCTGCAAATTAAGGGAATCCATTGTGTCCCCCCCCCCAAAGTCTTAATAACTAGTGTCCCCACTGGAAAATTTCAAGGTGGGTCCTAAATAGGAAGGGGTGTGGCCTTGACAGGAAGGGGTGGCTCACTTTTTAATGAGTTTAGTCAGGCCTAGGGCAGCACAAAACCTAAATACACTGCTGACTGTATTGCCAGCACTATTGCAGTCCTTTTAGCAAAGTGAAAGTAACGTTACACTGTGCAGGGCTTTTTTTCTCGCAAAATAGGTACAGGAACTCATTCACGACCCGATTCCCCCCCCCCCTTTACACACACCCTCCAAACCGCATCAAATAGTGGGTGTGGTCAAATTTCACTAACAATGGGAGGGTCTTAACAGGGCCATTAAATACCAGGAGTGCATTATGTACAGAGCGCAGAGTTCGGGGGGGTTACACACAGACTGCAGTGTTCGGGGTGTGCTACCTAAATAGTGCTGAGTTTAGGGGTGCACTGCATACAGAGTGCAGAATTCAGCCTTCCTCCACAGCTGCTTACCTCTACACCCCCATCCAAATCTCACGTTCACCCCTCTTCAGCTCTGACCTCTGAATGCAACCACCCCCCCCCCTACTGCCCCCATCTTCTCCCCGTCTCCTTAAAAGCTCCACCATCTTCCACGTGCCTTATTTTTGTTGCTGTATTAAGCTGAAACACCCAGTCAACTCTACCTCTCTCACTCACCCAATAGTGATGTTGGCAACTGCACTGCACCCCGGGTACCTGCATCTCCCTTGTCCCCATCCCACTTAGTGGGAGCCGCTCAGGAGATCTGATCTGTTTGAGATGTTGGGGAACGAGCTGTCACTTGTAAGCATAGAAGCCGGACTTTTGTGTTTTCAAGTAATAGTGGTGAGCAGGAAGCAGAGGGTCTGAGGTAGAGGTGGTGGAACTGATTTCCACCAACTTCCAGCCGAGAAAAAAGCCCTGCACCTTTGTAGTCTAGGCGTCAGCTTCTGTCACCATGTTAAAAAGGACAGCAATCTGGTTAGCATTGCAGTGACTGTCATTAGTCCAGGCTCACTAAACTAGCCAATGCTCTGAAAAGCAATCCATGCTGTTTGCTTTTCAGGCCCCTTTCACATGAGCAGTCCGATCGGGTCTGCCTGTCCATATTTCAGGTAAACCTGATTGGGACCCTCCATTGTTCTCTATGGAGCGCAGATTTGAATGGAAATTTGTCCATTTACACCCGCCTGCCTCCAATCTGATCTGATCAAAAAGAAAAGATGGAAGGGTATCCGCTCCCCGCTGGGTCAGAGGGTAGTTGGGTGTAAAAGGACAGCATGAGCAGACACAGACCTGTCAGTTGCATGCTCAGCTCAGCAAGGGATCTGCAGACAGATCCCCTGCTGAGAAAGACTGGATCAGGCCCATGTGAAGATTGCAGCTATAGTGCAGGTAAGGCCGGCCATAGACAGTTTGAATTTTGGTCGGTTTAGCAGAGGTTGGCCGAGATTCAAAGTATGTATGGGCAGGCTGAATGTACCCAAGTTGATCAGTCAGTCAACTTGAGTACAACCAGCCTGTTGGATTTTACATACAATTATCGCTAGCAGACTATCAATAATCATTGTGTTCTCCCGGCAGGGGCAGTTTCCCCCGCCTCCCACCCGGAGAACACAATGGCTACGCAGGAGGGATTCCACACCTCCCAACATTTTGAGATAGGAATGAGGGACACCTACTAGGAAATGTGTGTAGGCATAGGGCACGCCCCCTGACACACCCTTTTAAAGGAGAATTAACCAAAAAAAGTTTTTTTTTTGTACCACTATCATTCCTTTATATTGGCTTTTAAAATTTACAAAAGCAGCTATTTAGAATTTGGATGAAATATTTAGCACTGGGAAACACTTTTTGAAAGATAAAAAGTGCATTTTATATACAACTCTATAGATCAGACCAAAATGAGGGACAAATGAGGGGGAAAGAGGAAAAGGGACATCAAATCAGGGACAGTCCCTCCAAATCAGGGACAGTTGGGAGCTATGGGATTGCCCCATCAACACTGTCTGTGTTGATGGGGGAATCAAGCCTATTTTTTTCCTGCAAACCGGGGGGACACAGATGGGAAAAAAAAAACTAATGGGGTTTTAACTCTTTCATAATTTAGCCAAAATGGGGAAAAAGTGTTTGCTTTAAATATACACTTTAGTTGTGTACATAATTAGAACACCTAATAGGGTTATATCATTGCATGCGATTTCCCCTCACTTCCTGTCTTAGTGTCACCAGGACAGGAAGTGGGGGGATCTCCCTGTGGGGATATAGCCAGCAATTGTTTATATATATATATATTAATATGGACAAAATAAAGGCAACAATTGCAAGTTAAATGGAAAGAGGGTTTGGGACTGTGCATGGGGCAAGGGTGAGAGGCTTCGATGGTGGTCAAAATTTAAAAAGAACAAATAATCATTGTAACCGGTAATCAATATTTTAAAGAAAACCATGTATTTATTGTACCAGGATGACAGTGCATCCTATCAAAAAGTACATACATATATTATACAGTATTCATACAATCATCAGGCAAATCATGTACCACAGGATAAAACAGATAACAGAGCGCATTTATAGAATGTTGCATATTAGCTTATGTAATTGTCATAACCAATGTAAAATATTACATAACATATTAGGAGTGGATGGACTGGTTAGGTCCTCACTGAAAAACATAATGTACTGTACACAGGGTCCGACGCGTTTCGTTGGGCAGTGCCAACTCTTCAGGGGCAGGTACAGTGATACTCTATAGAGAGATAAAAAAATGTCAGAATAATCAAAAAAGTGGTGACCACAGAGATGTGGAGAGGATCGAATCTGTTGTCCCCTTATGTACTTACAGATGCTGCATAGACAGGGCCGCAGGAATGCATCTGCGGGAGGTACCCACCACGGTAGCTGAGGTGACGGGGCACACGGGAAACAGCCGGAGGCACACCATGGACCCAGGGAGGTGTATTAGTGCAGTAATAAAATATGGGCTCCACCTATTGTAAATATATAGCCAGCAGTTGTATATATAAAAAAAAAAGGCAACAATTGTAAGTTATTTCTCCACAGTGAGATTCCCCCACTTCCAGTTCTGGTGACACCTAGACAGGAAGTGAGGGGAAATCGCATGCAATGATATAACCCTATTAGATGTTCTTGTTATGCATAAAAAGTATATATAAAGTGTAGCCATGTGCTCCCTTGAGAGTGGCTGGTAGTAGTGGTTGACCTGATACCCGACCTCAATCTGGCACCATATATCACACATCCAGAGACACTGACCGGTTCTTGCTTTTGTTGTTTTATTTGGAGGAAATAACTTGGATGGGGATAAGGGGTAACTGTGGGATGCCCAAAGAATTATGGTACAAGGTTCCCATATACAGTCCTGTATAAGCACACTTCACTGCAGACTCTCCCTCTGCAGACCATTGCTCCTTTCATCTCTCCAGTACTTCACTTGCTGACCGTTTCTCTTACAGTTCTCTCACTACACAGAACTCACAGCTTTACACTCCTTTGCTTCTCTCCAGCTCAGAACTTAGTTTCCAGCCTGAAGGGAAATTTATCAGGCTTCTCTATACCTTTCTCTTCACCGCGGTTAGCACGTGGTGAGGCCTACCCTGTTTCAGCAGGACCTCAGGAACACCCATTTACAGGCCAGGGATCACAGGCCCCTGAATGTGCAGCAAAGTACTTCAGTGCTAACCGGGCCTTTGATGGACTACAACTCCCAGCCCATCCTCTTCCAGGTCCCATCGACCTGCTCTCTGGGAGTGACTCTCCTTTCCCCTGACTAGCTCCAGAGGCTCCCACAGGCTGTCCACCATTCCTCTTCCAGCCTGCTCCATCACTTTCTCCTCCAGTCCCAGGGACCATCACTCGGTGGATACTTTAAAGTCTTTCACACCTCCTGTAGCACCTCCGCTGTTCTCCTGTTCCTCTTGTGCCGCTCCAGGAATCCCTCTCCATCCTGGCTGCACCCGAACCTCCCAGGCCCCAAAGATGACCCCCCCCCCAGACTGGGGGCGAACTCCTGGGTAGGGACCTGCAACACAGCTCCTCTACTACATCTCCAGACTTCCACCCGACACTACTCCACCCAGATTGGGCTGACTCAGAGTATTTAAGGAGGCCTGCCCCCTGCCAACTCTGATTGGGGATTGGTCAGGGCTCCTTAGAATACTCCAGATGGCTCCACTCATCTCCCAGCTCTCTGACCAGAAAACCTTCTCCAGGTTTATAGAGAAAGTGGGAGGTTCTGGTGACCTTATCTGTTAAGTCCACCCAATCCTCCCTGAGCTTCTCCTCCCATCCCAGATTAAAACATACAGGCCTGCACATTACAGTAAAGCCTAACTAAATTTACCTTTCCTAGCCAAAAACCCTGCTAGAAAACGCTCCTATAATATAGGGGCGCTACAAAAGCAAGCACTTTTTTCCATTTTTGCTAAATTATGGAAGAATTAACCCCCCCCCCCTTTTTTTAACCACTTCCATACAGGACACTTACACCCCCTTCCTTACCAGACCAATTTTCAGCTTTCAGCACTCTCACACTTTAAATGACAATTAGTCATGGTACACTGTACCCAAACAAAATTTTTATCATTTTTTTCTCACAAATAGAGCTTTCTTTTGGTGGTATATAATCACTGCTGGGTTTTTTATTTTTTTCAATATAAGCGAAAAAGTAGCGAAAATTTTGAAAAAAAAACACTTTTTTTTAGTTTGTATTGAAAAATTTTGCAAAAAAGTAATTTTTCTTCATAAATTTGGCCGATAATTTATACTGCTACATATCTTTGGTAAAAATAACCCAAATTGGTGGATATTATTTGGTCTCTGTGAAAGTTATAGAGTCTACAAGCTCTGGTGCCAATCATTGAAAATTGATCACACCTGATATACTGACAGTCTATCTCATTTCTTGAGACCCTAACAAGCCAGGAGAGTACAAATACCCCCCAAATGACCCCTTTTTGGAAAGTAGACATTCCAAGGTTTTTAGTAAGGGGCATGGCCCAGTAAACCCCCCATAAACATGAGAGGACCGAACAATCCCAGAGTTCTTTACTCTAT
>BLSH010151491.1:67871-80633 GCA_018402905.1 Glandirana rugosa | reverse complement strand
GCAACTTGAACGGGAATCCCCAGGTATACGGGATGTTCTAGTCTCTAAGAATGGAGGTTATGGGTGCAGACTCCCTTCTCCGTTGTGCCGTCGCAGCTGAGATGTCAGAGTATAGGGATAGTTTTGCGTATGGCTTAGGTAATGGAGAAAGGTTTTTTGTGGCCAGTAAGATGAGTTCCTTGGTTTGAAAAAAGTGAAGACAGGTGATCTCTTGGTTTTTCAGGTGGAATGTGAGCAGGTTTGTGTAATCTGTGTGCCCAATCGATCATCAGCTCTAGAGGGGACAGCGATGGGACCAGTGTTTTGAACAATTGTTGCAGATACAAAGCCAATTCAGTGGGGGGGGGACGGACAGTTTCAGGGATGCCCCTGATCTTAATGTTCTGTCTTCGAGAACGATCCTCTAAGTCAGCCATTTAGGCGGACATGTGGTCAAGCTCCTCTGATTGGGCTCTGTGGGCATCCATTAGTTTATTATAAGCAGAAGTGTAATCAGTAAGTTGTCTTTCAATGGTGTCAGTGCAGTCCCCTAAAACGTCAATTTGATGTTGCATACGATGCATAGACTTGTTTAAGTCTTTTTTAAAGTCCTTTTGGAGGGATGACAGCATATGCTTTAGCATATTTTATGACACAGGGTTGTCTGTAGTAGAAAGGTCATCTAGTGACTCAGATTGCTCATCCTCAGAGCTGTCTCCGTCTGCTAGGTCAGTGCAGTGGAAAGCCAGGTGCTTTTTGCTTACCGGTACTGTGTGGGTCGGTGAGGCAAACGGGGAGGGTGCTGCCCTCTTCGAGCTGTCCCTGGGGTTGTCCGTTTTGGGAGCCGAGCAGTCCATGGATTCTTGTGGAGAGTGTCTGGAGGCGCGCTGTGCTGCTCCTGTCACTGCATGCTGAGTGGAGCCGACACCATCTTGTGGGTCTGTGTCAGCGTGTTGGGACCTATTAAAGAACTCTGTAATCTTTCTGGGCTCTGGCAGCTGATTTTTCTTGCAGGACATTGCTCCATTTTGTGCTGGCAAGCGAAGGGATGCCAGTGGTGATATTTATCCGGCCTGTGTAGCTTTCTATGAGGCATGTAGTTCCCCTGTGTATCAGAGAGATGGGATCAGGCAGCCATCCCTGAGCACCCAGCTCCGCCCCCAGTGGATTGCTTTTTGCAGGCAGATGCCTCAAGCGTCTATGGTGTAGAAAATTCCAGGTGGGCCCCAGCAGCCTCCACACTGTCTCCAGCACAAACACTTGCTGCTCACCAGTCCTCCTCCAGCACTTCACTTGCTGCAGGCTGTTCCTCTTCCTCCAGCACTTCCCTTGCTGCAGACTGTCACTCCTCCAGACTAGCTAGCATTGCATGGTTGGGCCTGACACTAACTCGGCCAGGCCTCAGTGGATTGCTTTTTGCAGGCAGAGGCCTCAAGCCTCTATGGCAGTGGTTCTCAACTCCGGTCCTCGGGACCCATCAACAGGCCAGATTTTAAGTATTACCTTGGGGAGATGCAGACTAGAACACTGCAATCACTGAGCAGCAAATGATATCACCTGTGATGTATTTCAGTTATCCTGCAAACCTGGCCTGTTAGTGGGTCCCGAGGACCGGAGTTGAGAACCACTGCTCTATGGTGTAGTAAAGTCCAGGTACTAGCTGTCCTCTACTAAGCTACCACTCCCAGATAGCTCTCCTTGGGCCCTGCCAACCAGCTAGGCCGCAATGACCTCTCTCCACTGCCCTTTCCACAGTCCTCTCCTCTGGTTCTGCACCCATCTCTCAAAATGCAATCTCCCAGTTCTCTCATGCATGCCTCGCCAGTCCTCCTGACTGTGCTCACTCACCAGCCCTCCTGGCTGTGACCAGTAGTCCTCCCAGCAGACTCTTAGAGTGTTCTCTCCCGCTGTCCACTTTTCCGCTCTCTCATGTGCCTCTCCTTCCAGGATCTCTCACTCCTCCCAGATGCACCCGAGCTCCAGCCCAGGGTCACCCCCCCCCCCAGACTGGGGAGTTCCCTGTGGGCCCCAACAGCCTCCACACTCTCTCACTCCAGCATCTTCTATCCGACAACTCCCTCCCAGTTTGGCTAACTCTAGGCATTTAAGGAGGCCTGCCCCTTGCCAACCCAGGTTGGGATTGGTCAGGGCTCCCCAAATTACCCCAGGTAGCTACACCTCCCCTCCCACCTCTCTTTCCAGAGAACTCCAGAAGCTTCTGGAAAGAAGTGGGAGGTCCTGATGACACCACCTGTGAGTCACCCAGCCCTACTCTGAGCCACTCCCAGCCCAGAATGAAAACAAACAGGCCTAGCCACCAGCTAGGCCTGTCTAAATCTTCCTACTCTGCCAGAAAAATCCTCACTCTAGCACCTCACTAACTAGATGGTGCTACACTCACCCCCCACCAAAAACCAGTCAGTCACTTGACTGGGAAATTTCAGAAAAAAATAACTCCTGGGCCCAGGACTAAGAGCATCCCATAAAATAAATTGGAGGGGAAAAGGGAACAAACTTGGATGGAACATATACAAATAAGTTATGTATCAAATATATATATTTCTCTTTGACATTTACAATATGTACATGTATTCCTAACTATAGGTCCCTATAGCTACAAACAACCACCCATATACATAGGACCAGAGCATCTCTCCCTCAAGAGAAATCCTCCGTCCACAGAATCCCTTGCTCCAGCAGGAGCTAGATAGACAGCTGTCCCATCCTGAAGAGTCCTGCAGAACAGATAAACATCCTCATCTAACACTAATCTAACACTACCTGTACAGTTTGCAAGATTTCTGTCAGAAGGCGGTTATAAATCCTACTGACAGAAAGAACAGCAACAACACACAGCAAGGCACATTTCACCTGTAGCTTTGTCAGAAGGGGGTTACCTCCAAACAGAACATTAAAGGAAAAACAATATATGCATTTTTTTTTAAAGAAACATTCTTCTTGGAATTCCTGGTGGGAGGGGCCCCTCCCCGAGCAAACGGGTTCCTCAAAGAGTTAGTTCCAAGAACAGACCTAACCCTTAGTGTTCTTGCAACTGGAGCAGCTGTACTCCAACAGTCCCTCTCAAGCATAATAATGCGGGTCAGGTAACCTCTTCCTGCCACCCTCTTCCTCCCTAATGGAGACAGAGTGACTCTTCGTGGGCCATCCCACCCAGGCAAACATCACTCTGTCTCTGTAGATGGACCTCCCCAGCCACTATTCCTTCTGAAAGTCCACAAAACGGCCCCAGGTCTCCTCACACTCTGGCACCCGAAGCTGCTTGGGGACGTGTAGAAACTCCCAAATCGGGTCACCCTCCCACTCTCCCTGGGAGTCCTTGACAATGTCCATGATTTCAGGAGGGACATAGGGAATATCCAGACCCCACTCCAAAGCGACCGTCCTTTGAACCTCCCACTAAAACCGGGAAAGCCTGGGCAGCTCACTTGGTTTTCCTTTCCAGGGGACCTCTTCACCCACTGCCTGTAGGTGGGTGCTCTGGTCTGGGTGGTGGATGATCTTCAGAGGAATAGCTGTCTGCTATTGATAGAGGTTCATGTAGTTCTTCTGGGCTCCCCGACAAAATCTGTCTCCTCTCCTCCCTCGGACGGCTCTTCCAGGACCCGGGAACCTCCTGTCTCCCACTCCTCTTCCGGGCAACTATCCGAAGATGACCATTCTGCAAGCCTCTCTAGGGACCCAAATTCTGCTAACAGTCTGGGGGATCCCCAATCTATGGCTCTTTCCCTGCATTCCCCCTCCAGCTCACCTGAGGGCAGACTCCCCTCCACCGCTGGCTCCTTCCGATCAATGATAGGGAGGGATATAGACACAGTCATCCTTTCAGGGACATCTGGCTCCTGCATAGCAGTACTTACAGTTGCAGAGTCCCTGACCAGGCCGCAAGCCACAGCAGACTCCTCTTCTCCTATGTCACTGGTTTTCGCAGGGGAGTCACCAGGCTTTGACTCTACTCTGCCTTTCTGGGATGACTCCAGGCCCGCTCCAGCCTTTTGGGATGTCTGTGGCTGCAATGTACAGAGTCCTGAATGCAGGTCCACTTGGTAGTATTGTGGATCCTGCTGACTGGATGCAAGCTGGGTGAGTGGTTCGCCACAATGACGGCACCGAATCCAGGCACTGACCACCACGGTCAATATCTGGCACGCTGGGCATAGCAGGCACATCCGCTCCATCCCCTCGATCATCCCCAGGGCGAATCCCCCACAATGCTCCAACCAGACACTGGTAGCGTCCATTCCTGTATTTCAGGCAAGGGCAGGTAGCATGTGTCCACTCTCTGCTGTCTTGCTCCTCTGCTTCCTGGTAGTGTCTGCTGCTAGCAGGGAACGCTGAGTCTCCTCCAGGGCGTGACACCGCCCCCTCGCTTCCAGACAAGCTGGTGTCTGTTAGACTGATAAGCAGGCTCTTCCCTGGATGTACTGCTGTAACCCCTTGTTAGATGAACTGAAGTTTGCAGGCACGCTGTAGCTGGCATGACTTGTTCAGACATGTCGCTTGGCACAGACTGTGCCCAAGCAGCTGGAAACAGAGGACCACTGACTTCCTCTGCGGTTGCCAGTAGCAGCAGTAAAGTCTACAATCCATGCCTCCCTGAAGGGAACACTTTTAGCACAGTCCCACCCGCAGGCACCTGCAAGCTTACCCCAACAACAGCTCCCGTTGGTTGCTGTGGGGCAATGGCACTTGTTACTGTAGTATTGAATGGCAGGCAAAACACATAATTCCTTTTTCCTAAGTTCAATTCCTCAATTGGTGGTGGGACAAAGCACAGTTGCTATATATATATATATATATATATATATCAACAATGAAAAGTAATATATGGAAATCCAAAATACTTAAATCAGCCAAATACATTCCAGATGTGTCAAAACAATATATGTGCCAGCATGCTGTAGAGAAGGACCCTTGCTTTCTAAAAGCAGTGATTCCTTTGCAGAGGTCTGATATGCCCCCTACTTAAAGCAGAGCTTCACCCAAAAGGGGAAGTTCTGCTTGTTTGCACCCTCCCCCCCCCCCCTCCACTGCCACATGTGGCACTTTTTGGGGGGCAGGGGGAAGCGGGTACTTGATTTTTAAAGGTACCCACTCCCACTTCTGGCTGAGATCGCTGAGGCCATCTGAGCTGGAAATTCAGCCCCCTCCTTCCCCTGCAGTCTTCTGGAATACATCAGAGGTTCCAGAAGACTATGGGACCATTCACAAGGTGCAGTGCAGCTCGCACATACACAGTAGGAATGCGGCTTTGAAGCCGCAAGGCTTCACTTCCTGTTTCCCTTACTTGCTATGCCGTTGTCTGCACCCGAACCTGATTGAAGAATTGGTTCGGGTGAGGACATCGCTGGATTCCTGGACAGGTAAGTGTCCTTATATTAAAGTTTTAACCCAGAACCTGCATTCACTAAATCTGGCCTCCCACAGTACACAGAACATGGAAATTCAATTATTTGAGTAAATATAAACTGATAAATACCTTTTCTCATCAGCAGTATATAGCAATCTTGTGACTTGTATCAGTTCCTAGTAAAGCTTGTAGGAGGAGTTTTCATTCTCCCTTGATCCTCTCTCTGGACATGTCTGGACAGTGCTGATTGGCCCTGTGCTGATCACATGCACACTCCCGAAAAAAAAATCTCTCTAGCAATACACACCAAACTGAGAATGTGCAGACCGTCCCCTGGCTCTGTAAATATCAAGTTAATTTTTGGAAACAGTGGAAGAGGAAGAGGATCAGAGAGACAGGGTCAAACAGCCTTTATACACAATGCAAAAGATTAATCCCTTGGGTTCCACAGTGAGTATAACAAGCATGCTTTACTGCATATACAGACTGGTTTTACTGTTGTGGATTTAGTAACACTTTAAGCATCAGCAGCTGCAGTATTTGTAGATGCTGACTTACCTAGTACAGGATCTGACACCTCCAGATCTGGGGCGCACACACTCGCCGCCGGACCCCCGCTCCTGCTGTGATCACCTCGATGTCTGCCGTCACCTGCCGATTTTTTAATACAAAGGCAGAATGGCGATCTGCCTATGTAAATAAGGCAGACCACCGTTCTCTCAGTAAGTAAGACATTGATCTTGTGTTCCTTTAATCGCCCCTGCTGTTAACCCCTTCCCTGCCAGTGTCATTGGTACAGTGACAGTGCATATTTTTTAGCACTGATCACTGTATTAGTGTCACTAGTTTCCAAAAAGTGTCAAAAGTGTCAGTTAGGTGTTTGATCTGCAATATCGCCGACCCTCTATAAGTCGCTGATCGCCGCCATTACTAGTAAAAAATGTAAAAAATAAGTAAAAATAACCCATAGTTTGTAGATGCTATAACTTTTGTGCAAACCAGTCAATATTCGCTTATTGGGATTCTTTTACCAAAAATATGTAGCAAAATACATATTGACCTAAATTGATGAAGAAATTAGATTTTTTTATTTTTTTTATTGCATATGTTTTACAGTAAAAAATATAGATTTTTTTTTTCAAAATTGTCTCTTTTTTTTTTTTGATTATAGTGCAAAAAATAAATATGGCAGAGGTGATCATACACCACCAAAATAAATCTCTATTTGTGGGGAAAAAAAGGACATGCATTTTATTGGGTACAGCGTCTCATGACCACACAATTGTCAGTTAAAGTAACACAGTGCCGTATCGCAAAAAATTGCCTGGTCGTGGAGGGGGGTAAATCTTCTGGAGCTCAGGTGGTTTATAAGATGTATAGTTCTCCAATGAGCAAAACTCATGTGCCCTGCTGAACACCAGAGGCATATCTAATGAAAATGGCGCCTATGGCAAGCACTGAAGCCCCTGTCAAAACATTTGAGCACTAATAGGTGATACTGGCACTGATAGGTGGCACTGGCACTGATAGATGGAACTGATGAGCACTGATAGGTTGCACTGGCACTGATAGATGGCACTGATGAGCACTGATAGGTGGCACTGGCACTGATAGATGGCACACTGATGAGCTGCAACCACCAGACCCCCCCCCCGCCCGCCCTCCCAAACAGTTAACCCGCTTCAGATGCAGTTATCTGCCCTGCCCTACCTCCCTCCCCAGCCCCATGCAGAGGCGAGCTTACTTGCTGTTATGGTTTTTCATCTCTGTACTTCTTTCTCCTTGCGATGCAGTGGCCGTGGATCTTTTCCCAGGAGCCTCTCGTGGCCGCTGGGCTGGCCTCTGATGTCACCAGCGGACAGGGAAGTGTGCTGCAGTGCGGACTGGTCTCTAAGGGGAGGAACGTGCTGCTCAGCCTCAGCCGCGCACTGTACAGGGTGACTCCAAGGCTATGCAGCGTAGCTAAGCTTAAGCTGTTCTTTGCAAGGGGCTGGGCAGCAGAATAAAGCAATATAACGCACAACGGCCGCCGCCGGCCGGCTAACACTGGTCAGTCAGTCTTCACTCTGTTGTCACTGTGTAATTAATTGGGGCAAGGGAATGTAGCGGCCGCGGTTGGTAATTCAGGATCTGTGGGCCTATATTGTAGTAGGGGCCTGGAGCTGCAGCTCATTAGCCCCTACGTTAATCCAGCCTTGGGAGGCAGCCACGAGAGTCGAGAGGTGGCCACGGGAGGACAGGTAGGGGTTTTTTTTTCGTGCGGGTGCAGCTTTTTTGCCACCCTCCCAATAGTACCCATGACACTTGCCATAGCTGCCATACCTTAGATACACCACTGCTGAACACTGCTCTGACTCTCCTTCTTTAACTACTTCCTTACTGGGCACTTAAACCCCCCTCCTGCCCAGACCAATTTTCAGGTTTCAGCGATGTCACATTTTGAATGACAATTGCGCGGTCGTGCGGCGTTGTACCCAAATAAAATTTATGTCCTTTTTTTTCCCACAAATAGAGCTTTCTTTTGGTGGTATTTGATCACCTCTGCAGTTTTTATTTTTTGCGCTATAAACAAAACCAAGAGCGACAATTTTGAAAAAAGAACAATATTTTTTACTTTTTGCTCTAATAAATATCCAAAAATAAAAAAAACAAAAAAAAATATTCATTGGGTTTAGCCGATTTATATTCTTCTACATATTTTTGGTAAAAAAAAAATCGCAATCGGAGTTTATTGATTGGTTTGCGCAAAAGTTATCGCGTCTACAAACTATGGGAATTGATTTATGGCATTTTTATTATTTTTTTTTTACTAGTAATGGCGGCGATCTGCGATTTTTATCGGGGCTTTGATATTGGGGGGGACATGTCGGACATTTTTGAAACATTTTTGGGACCAATGACATTTATACAGCGATCAGAAATTTAAATGTCCACTGATTACTGTATAAATGTCATTGGCAGTGAATGGGTTAACCTGCAGGGGGCAGTGAAGGGGTTAACAGTGTTCCCTGGGTGTGTTCTAACTGTTGGGGGGATGGGTTGGCCGGGACATAACAGATCTAACTGATCCCAGTAACAGGGATCAGTAGATCTGCTTGTCCCCCTCTCACAGAACGGGGAACCGCCGTGTTTACCCACGGGCACACCCACGCAGCTTGTGGCGGCCGCACGCCCGCGCCGCCGCCTGTAAGTGTGCGCAGGGGGCGTGTAAAGGGGTGGACGGCCATGGACGTCCACCCGGAGATTCAGATCCACGCTGTAGACGTCTTTCGTCTATACCGCGGATCTGTAAAGGTTAATAGGGGGTGTGTCAGACCTCTGCAGAGAGATCACTGCTTCCACACAGACACAATACATTCAGGAAATGTTAAAACCCCTGTCATATTTATATTACTGTCCATGTTGGGAAGTTTTACCCACCCTATTTGTCCTGGTGCTTTTACAGGAACTGGAGGTGAGGGAAAATATTCTGGGGATGGACAAATGGCTCATAACTGCACATTTTATGTGGCACTATTTCACATATTTCCTTAGAACTCTAAAAACTGCCGCTCTGCCCTGCTGAAAACAGGAAAAGTATAAAATATCTCCTTGTATAAAATAAAGTTCTTTCTCCTATTATTAAACTGGTTCACTCAATTGAAACTACTGAAAGAGAAACACTTCCTCAAGCAGGCAAATCCGTCTCACTTCAGTCCGTGTTGCCTCAACCCTGTTGCTACTTCAGTGTATATTTCCGGCACATTCAATCCCCTTTTATCCTAATTTATGAAAAACAACAGAAGAAACTGTATCATCCTTTCAAATGCTCCAAAAGAATATTATTAAACCTATACACTGCCAGATGGGCATGCCTATGCCTGAAATATTGTCAAGTTTTCTAAATTATAAATCCCCATCTCTAGAGCAAAGATCCTTTTAGTAATGATTCAAACAATTTCATTTTGAGTAAAGGAAATCCGCTAGGAGTGAAAATGCAGCAATATGAGCAGTGCAAGGCCTTTAATCCATCAGACTGGAAGAACCAGAGCTGTGCAAGTACATTGTCTGCCTCATCTCAGCATTGTGCTTTTTACATGACATTTTTCACTCATCTGGATACATTTTAATATCAAAAGGGTGTGATTTAAATGTTCCTTTTTTTTTTAAATATAGGGTCACTAGGAAAGTAAATGAGTAAAATAGATGGTTTTCAGGCCAGCGAGCATTAGCTACGCAAACTTCCCATGAGCAGCGAGTTTTTCTGTTCATTTTTCTGTCTATCCATACAATACAATAATGTACATACAGTATAATTGTACTTTTCAATCTTCTGTTAGTCTTTTACACTATATTATTTTGTATATACATACTTATTAATAGTATATTTACATGCATTTTTTTAAATGTTTATATTAGGGTTGGGCCTGTGAACATTTTTGGAATGCTTTATTTCCAAATGTTTTTCATCCTTTTAACCACCTCGGCTCCGGAATATTTACACCCCCCTTCATGACCAGGCCAATTTTGTGCAATACGGCACTGCATTACTTTAACTGACAATTGCGTGGCCAGGCAACACTCTGCACAAATAGAATTTATGTCCTTTTTTCCCACAAATAGAGCTTTATTTTGGTGGTATTTGATCATCAACACAATGGCTCCACGGGAGGGATTCCCTATCAACAGTGCCTGTCTATGTCTGGCTTAAAGTGGTTGTAAAGTCTAAACATTTTTTACCTTAATGCATTCCTTGCATTAGGGTAGAAAATGTTTAGGTGTCAGCACCCCCCTCACCCCCGGCCCCTTTTACTTACCTGAGACCTCATTCGGCTGGCTTTGCTAACCACTTCCTTACTGGGCACTTAAACCCCCCTCCTGCCCGGACCAATTTTCAGTTTTCAGAGCTGTCGCTCTTTGAATGACAATTGCGCTGTCGTGCGACGTTATACCCAAACAAAATTGGCGTCCTTTTTTTCCCACAAATAGAGCTTTCTTTTGGTGGTATTTGATCACCTCTGCGTCATTTCTGATCGCCGCTATAAACAAAAAAAGAGCGACAATTTAAAAAAATATATATATATTTTTTACTTTTTGCTATAATAAATATCCAAAAATAAAAAATAAAAAAACTAATTTATTCATCAGTTTAGGCCGATATATATTCTTCTACATATTTTTGGTAAAAAAAATCGCAATCGGCGTATATTGATTGGGTTGCACAAAAGTTATAGCGCCTACAAACTATGGACATTGATTTATGGCGTTTTTATTAGTTTTATTTTTTTTTACTGGTAATGGCGGCGATCTATGATTTTTATTGGTACTGCGATATTGGGGCGGACATGTCGGACGTTTTTGACACTTTTTTGGGACCAATGACATTTATACAGCGATCAGAAATGTAAATATCCACTGATTACTGTATAAATGTCATTGGCAGTGAAGGGGTTAACCTGCAGGGGGCAGTGAAGGGGTAAATATGTCCCTGGGTGTGTTCTAACTGTGGGGGGTGGGGTTGGCAGGGGCATGACAGATCTAACTGATCTCAGTGACAGTCATGCCCCCCCTCACAGAACGGGGAACCGCCGTGTTTACATTGGCGGTTCCCCGTTCTGGCTCTCTGGAGGGAGATCGCGGGTCTCCGGCGGACATTGGGTCCGACCGACCCGCGGGCACGCTCCCGCAGCGTGCGGCGACACGTGCTTGCGCCCACGGGAGCGCGCCCAGCATGAGCCAAGTGGGAGGACGTCTATAGACGTCCTCCCGGCATTTTAGAGCCACGCTGTAGCCGTCATTCGGTTACATCAAAGCCAATGCGGAGGGAGCAGAGAGACTCGGGTGTGATCACGCACGAGTGCCGCCCGGGGACCCAATAAGAGGAGATTCCCGATGACACTGTGCAATTATATTGCACAGAGTAGTTAAGTATAGACATGTTTGTTATTTTTTTTAAAAAATGTACCTTTACAAACCTTTTAAGAGAGCCTAATGTATTTGCTGAATCTTCTTTATTATCTGGGAATTACTAGCTAACTAGAGCTCACAGTTGAAACATTATGGCATATCAAAAGATTATATTATCATATTTGGTTTACTTACTAATTCTTCTTTTGTAATAGCCATTCTAACACTATATTTTTTCTTTATAAAGCCCTGACTCCTTTAACCACTTGCCGACCGCCGATCGGCATCTGACGGCGACAAGGTGGCTCTATTGCGCAAATCGCCGTCATATGACGGCGGCTGCGGGATCGAGCCTAGTGATCGCGCGCGCGCCACCGGAGGCACGCCCACGCGCTCACTGTGTTCGGGGAGGGCCAGGGAGCGGGTGCAGCGGAGTCGATCTCCGCCGGCCACCCGTGATGCCCCCCCCCCCGGAGTGAAAGAACGGAGGTTCGTGTAAGTAAACACGGACCTCCGTTCTGTGAGGGGGGAAGGGCTGTGATCACAGCATTCCTCTACATGGAGGCTGTGACCACTTCCCTTCCCCAGCTAGGGCAGTCCCCACACAGTTAGAACACGCCCAGGGAACACAATTAACCCTTAGAGCGCCCCCCAAGTTAACCCCTTCACTGCCAATGGCATTTACACAGTAGTCAGTGCATTTTTATAGCACTGATCGCTATATAAATGCCAATGGTCCCAAAAAAGTGTCAAAATGGTCCGACATGTCCGCTGAAATATCGCAGTACCGCTAAAAATCGCAGATCGCCGCCATTACTAGTAAAAAATAAAAAAAATAAAAACCCCAAAAATGAATTCTCATCATCCGTAAACGCGACCACGTTTGCGCAAACCAATCAATAAACGCCGATTGCGATTTTTTTTTATCGCAAATATGAGGAAGAATATAAATCGGCCAAAACCGATGAAAAAAAATGTTTTTTTATATTTTTTTTTTGATTTGTATTTTAGCAAAAAGTAAGAAATTTGGGTTTTTTTGCAAAATTGGCACTCTTCTTTTGTTTATAGCGGCGATCAGAAATGACGCAGCAGTGATCAAATACCACCAAATGAAAGCTCTATTTGTGGGAAAAAAAGGACGCAAATTTTGTTTGGGTACAACGTCGCTCGACCGCGCAATTTTCAGTTAAAGCGACGCAGTGCCGAATCGCAAAAAGGGCTCCTCGAAAGTAAACCACCATAAACTAGTGACGACGCAGTAAAGACTAGCGGCGATATTTGTTTTCTTCTCACGGTTAAAACGTTTTTTTGGGTTTAAAGAATGAAAAACGATTTTATGTTTAGTTTTTTTTTTATATTTTTTTGTAAAAAAAAGTAGCCAAAACCGGCTAAATATAAGAAGGAGTATAAACGCTATTTTTTTTTAGCGTTAGCCGCAAATAACTAACCAAACGCGTTTGCACCAGCGCAAATGCCTACTACTCTTAAGTAAAAACCCCAAAAATAAAAAAAATAAAAAATGATCATTA
>BLSH010151491.1:54224-65874 GCA_018402905.1 Glandirana rugosa | reverse complement strand
CCCAAAAATGAATTCTCATCATCCGTAAACGCGACCACGTTTGCGCAAACCAATCAATAAACGCCGATTGCGATTTTTTTTTATCGCAAATATGAGGAAGAATATAAATCGGCCAAAACCGATGAAAAAAAATGTTTTTTTATATTTTTTTTTGGATTTGTATTTTAGCAAAAAGTAAGAGATTTGGGTTTTTTTGCAAAATTGTCGCTCTTCTTTTGTTTATAGCGGCGATCAGAAATGACGCAGCGGTGATCAAATTTGTGGGGAAAAAAGGACGCAAATTTCGTTTGGGTACAACGTCGCTCGACCGCGCAATTTTCAGTTAAAGCGACGCAGTGCCGAATCGCAAAAAGGGCTCCGGTCCTAAAGTGTGAAATCCTTCCGGGGCTGAAGTGGTTAAACAATCTTTTCAGTAAACTTTAAGAAAATCTGCAGGAATTGCAGGAACTTTAAAGATATGGTTCATGAGGGGTCCAAAGTCCAAAGAGGTTTCCCCTTGTATTACGACTGACATATTTACTGAGTGCTGGGAGTACAACTATCCTATGCTACCAGTGCTCTGAGAAGATATATGTAGTCTGTTGCACAGCAGCTGCTCTGCCCAGCCCTGCCCTCCACGGTCCATGCACAGAATACTTTGTATTTTGTGAATGAATTCACATAATGCAAAGCCTTCCATAATTGGACACCTGGAGAGAAGGGGAGGGCAGCGAGGCTGCAAACAACTCTGCAGCTGCAGGATAGCTGGCCCAAAGGTCCTCTGTCAGAGTATATGAAGTATTGTGATATAGCTGTACTCCCAGAGCTCAATAAAAATAGTAAATTTGAAGAGGTAATTCTACAAAGTGGCTATACACATGTTAAACTTAACTTAAAGCGGTTGTCTACTCAAAAAAATAAAATAAAAAAAAAATAAAAGCCTGCAAGACAATAGCATAATGAGCTAGTATGCACCGCATACTAGCTCATTATGAAATACTCACCTTGAAACGATGATCCGACCGAGCCGCTCGGTCCCCTCCGTGGGAGCGGACATCTTCACCCGGATCTTGCTTCCGGGTACGGGGCTCCGGCACTGTGACTGGCCGGAGCCGCGAGACGTCACTCCCGCGCATGCGCGCGGGACTCGTTTTTCCCGGCAGGGTCCGGAACTAATGCCGGCTTTTGCCGGGACATATACGCGCATGCGCCGGAACATACACGGCGCATGCGCCGTAACGATACGTTACATTAGAAAGGGAATATCTTCTAAACCATACAGGTTTAGAAGATATTCATTTTACCTACAGGTAAGCCTTATTCTAGGCTTACCTGTAGGTAAAAGTACAAAAAAAGGGTAGACAACCGCTTTAAGGCGGCTCATACATCAGTGGGTTATATGAAAAAAATGACTTGATTCTGACAAGGGGGAGAATTTCCTGCCATCAGAACACACTGATTAGCACTGCTAGCTATAGTCAGCAACACTGATCATACAGAAATCGGTAGATTGACTTTTTTACAATCACCTCCTTTTCTACACAACGCCTAACCATCAAACGCATAATGCAACAGCATTGGCACATTTTACAAAAAAACTGAGTTCTTGGTCCTCTGCTTCCGCCCAAACCTAAGGTTATTTATAGAGGTGTCCCCTCATTGAAGGATAAGATTTCACATAATATTTTATATCCCCCTTCTAGATCTCCTCTCTTCCATAACCTTAATGGGTACTATACATGTGGGAATTGTCAGGTTTGTAGCTTTAATAAATGTAAAAAGAGAAAGATGACAGAATTTTCTTTAAAGGTCACCTTTAAATCTACACAGTAAAACCCTTTTTTACCTGTAGAACCACACACGTGGTCTACAATATGTGGGCTGTACCACCCAGGCACTGAACGTTAGACTCAACGAACATATAGGTAATATTTGCAAAGGATATAAAAACCATACTGTCTCTAGACACTATGATCTTTTTCATGGTAGATAATCAGCTGGAACCCTTTTCATGGGCATAGACAGTTTTGTTTCTCATTGGAGGGGTAGTCTTAAAGTGAGGGAACTGTCCAAGACTGAGACTAAGTGGATTTATCTCCTTCAAAGTTACACATCATACAGACTAATTGTGGACTGGGATGTAAACTGTTTCTTAGATAACTCCTGAACCTGCTATTTTATTAACTTAATCTGTAGGTATATATTTATGTTGGTTATTAACATGTTAACATTTTTACCTATTTTTTTTATATTTATTATTTTTACAATGGTATGTGTAATGTGTTACTTACTGTCAAAGACCGGTTTCACTTCCTTCCAATATAAACGGGGTATATGATGGGCATGTCCCCACCAGATGTGGCTGAATATTTGGAATCTGAGCCGCTTGTTCTCTGCATCTATTTTCGTGGGATGTGAGATTTGGTGGTGGCTCTGACTGACACCAGAGCGAGGTGTTTGGTCAGAGCGAGGCTTGGCTCTGATTGACAACAGAGCAAGGCGGTTAGTCGGAGCGAGGCTTGGCTAGAGCAGTGAACCGCATGAGGTTGGAAGTGACAACGAGGCTTGGGCAGATACTATGAGTATATGCAGCTATGGCAGGGGATGATGCCCATGCCCCAGGAGAAGTCCTTTCGTGACGAAACCGGTCAGGCTGAGGTATCGATTCCTGTCATCGAGTTTGGAAGAAAGTATAATGACCGTTATCACGCCTAATTGGAATTCAATATAATTTATCTTGCTGGCATGTAAGTGCATTACTTTTTAAATAAAGCTCAATCATAAAGTTTTTACACTATTAGCGTCTTATCTCTTTGTTGGGGTATGTCCCCCAGTACCATGGTTTGAGACAAGCAGAGTGTCTGTTTACCCACTGACTGCTTAAAGTGGTCTCCTTCGTCTTCAGTGTGTTGGATATTGACTGTTGATGGAATATATGAGATACATGAGACTTTCTTGACCCCCCCCCCATAATAGGTGGTCAACGCTCTCTGGTAAGAGCACATCCATTAGTGTGGTGGTGGTGGATTCACAATGTGGAGGAACCTGTCAGTGATTTTGGACTCAAGACACTTTTCACGTGTTTGTTGATTATGGAATTACTATATTAGTGTCATGATAATGACACCTGGACTCACTAAATAATACTTTTTTATTTAAGCGCAACACCCCTTTTTAATATTCATCAATATGTGATAATATCTCACGTTAGTGGTGCAGCTACAAGTGTTTAGTTGAACTTTTTAATATCAGGAGCGCAGTTTTATTTGTGTTATTATTATTTTGTACAACCAGCCGGCCCATACATGGGTCAAAATTTGATCCATGTATGGCCGACTTAACCAGCCTATTCCTAGAGTTCTTCTTTAACTGCTTGCCATCTGTACGGTATAACTTACATATGCGGCGGCAAGGTGGCTCTCCTGTGTCAGATCACGCACTAGGTACATGATCCTGGCACTCATAGGTAGAGGGCACGTGCGTGCTGGCAGCGGCCCGGCTGTGCAGTGATTAAACACAGCAGATGCCGATCAGTGGGTGCCGGCCAATGGATGACTGCAGGCATCCACCAATCATCAGGAAGACACACAGGATAGGACTCTGCCTATGTAAACAAAGCAGAGCCCTGCCCTGTCAGCGGGAAAGTAATGAATTTAATTTCCCCACAAAACAGGGAATAAAATCCATTGCTTCCCTTAGTCAAAGCACCTCATACTCTGTACACAAACACTGGTAGGCACACATTTAACCCTTTGATCACCCTAGATGTTTAACCCCTTCCCAGCCAGTATCATTAGTACAGTGACAATGCACATTTTTAGCACTGTATTAGTGTCACTGGTTCCCACAAAGTGTCAAACATGTCAGTTAGTGTCCGAATGTCCACCGCAATATCGCAGTCTCTTTATAAGTCGCTGATTGCTGCCATTACTAGTCAAAAAAGTAAAAAAAAATTCCAGTATACAGTATCTCACAAAAGTGAGCACACCCCTCACATTTTTGTAAATATTTTATTCTATCTTTTTATGTGACAACACTGAAGAAATGACACCTTGCTACAATGTAAAGTAGTGAGTGCACAGCTTGTATAACAGTGTGCATTTGCTGTCCCTTCAAAATAACTCAACACACAGCCATTAATGTCTAAACCACTGGCAACAAAAGTGAGTACACCCCTAAGTGAAAATGGCTAAATTGGGCCCAAAGTGTCAATATTTTGTGTGGCCACCATTATTTTCCAGCACTGCCTTAACCCTTTGTCTGCTTGTCTTCAGAAAACTGTTTGCAGGCTTTCTTGTGCATCATCTTTAGAAAAGGCTTTCTTCTGGGACGACAGCCATGTAGACCAATTTGATGCAATGTGTGACATATGGTCTGAACACTGACAGGCTGACCCCCCACCCCTTCAAACTCTGCAGCAATGCTGGCAGCACTCATACGTCTATTTCCAGACAACCTCTGGATATGACGCTGAGCATGTGTACTCAACTTCTTTGGTCGACCATGACGAGGCCTGTTCTGAGTGGAACCTGTCCTGTTAAACAGCTGTATGGTCTTGGCCATTGTGCTGCAGCTCAGTTTCAGGGTCTTGGCAATCTTCTTATAGCCTAGGCCATCTTTATGTAAAGCAACAATTATTTTTCTCAGATCCTCAGAGAGTTCTTTGCCATGAGGTGGCATGTTGAACTTCCAGTGACCAGTATGACAGAGTGAGAACGATAACACCAAATTTAGGGGAGGGGAAATGGATAATTGGGCCCAATTTGGACATTTTCACTTGGGGTTGTACTGACTTTTGTTGCCAGTGGTTTAGACATTAATGGCTGTGTTGAGTTATTTTGAGGAGATGACAAGTTTACACTGTTATACAAGCTGTACGCTCACTACTTTACATTGTAGCAAAGTGTCATTTCTGCAGTGTTGTCACATGAAAAGATATCATAAAATATTTACAAAAATGTTAGGGGTGTATTCACTTTTGTGAGATACTCTATATCCCATAGTTTATAGACCCTATAACCTTTGCACAAACCAATCAATATAGGCCTATTATGAAGAAATGTGTTTTTTTTTTTTTTTTTATTGGATATGTTTTGTAGCATAAAGTAAAAATATTGGGGTTTTTTTTTCAAAATTGTTTTTTTTTTTTGTTTAGAGCGCAAAAAATAAAAAACTAAGTGGTGCTCAAATACCTCCAAAAGAAAGCTCTATTTGTGGGGAAAAAAGGGACAAACATTTTATTTCGGTACAGTGTTGCATGTTTGCGCAATTGTCAGTTAAAATAATGCAGCTCATATCGCAGAAAATGGCCTGGTCATGAAGGGGCGTACATCTTTCGGACGTCAAGTGGTTAAGCTGACAATAAAAGCTGTGCTTGTAAAAAAGATATTGAATCTCTCCTACTACTTACGTGAGCCACCAAACAAATCTCTTGAATATGAATCACTTATTTAATGAAGTCTTTCAGCAGTGTCAGTTTGCAGGTCTACTGTCAACCCCCAGATCACTACTGAAACTTAAGTTCCATCATGCTTTAATACCAGACATGTGGTATGTTAAATAATTCAACATCACATGCAAATTGTAGATCTTTCAATTCACATGATGTAGTTCACATAAGGGGATTATTTTTTACAGCACTGGATTTGTGCTCACATTTAATCTATACCTATTTAACTAACACATATAGTTAAAACAGCCATAGTTGCTATGACTTTACAAATTACCTGTGCAAATGAATGAAGAGCCTGAAAACATAACCTGCCTTGAGGACTGGAATTGAGAAACACTGTACACAGGCTCAGAGGTCAAAGCCCTAATCAAGTTTACATTTTGTCCAGACAAGATGTCTGAGTCCAGGACAAGTCAGACTCAAAACAATATTATCATTGAGGTCAGATAAAGAAACTTTGCTTCAAAAAAGATTAAAGTGCCTGTAAACTCTAATATACCCAGTGAAGTGACTGGCTGAAGGTGACTCACAGAGATTAAACAAGTCTTCCTAATATTATTTTTATTATTATTATACAGGACTTATTTTGTTCCGTTTTAGTTTGCGAAGCTCTTTACAACATGAGGGCAGACAGCAGAGTTACAATACAATTCAATATATGAGGAATCAGAGGGCCCTGCTCATTAGAGCTTAAAATATAAAAGGGAGGGTCAAGTGATACAAAAGGTAATAACTGATGGAAAAAGTGAAAATACAGTTGTTAGGGGATGCATGCGTGCAGCGGTCCGAGATGGCATCATTCTAGAACTGCTCTGCTCACAGCTATCTGCCCCTCATCTACACCACCAGAATTCTTGTCACCTGGTCTACCTCCTAGCTCTATGGGGCACCCTGAAAAGACCAGGACTCGATAGCGATCTGACCTGAAGCTGCAAAGGAAGCCTCCAGCCAAAATGGGTCCACCTCCCCCCCCCTTCCCAGCATGATGAAGCCAAGGGACACTCCCTGGGTCAGTCAGAAGGCTCTGCTGACTGCTCCCTCTAGTTCCTCTCCACTCCACAGCCATCTCCACTGGACTCTGATGCTCACCAACTGCACAAATTTCGGGGAATAGTGTGGGAGGAACTCACAGTATCTTCTCTTAAGCTCTTTGCAGAGCTGCTGAAGGGGATTAAAGATGTGGAGGAGCGGATATCCCTTCTGGAGCAACGAATAATTGCAGCAACCATGGTCCTGGATTGGCACAAAAATTACATTGAACTTTGAATTTCTGGATGATCTCCATATGCTTCACAATCAGTTAGATGACCCAAGAACCGAGCAACATTTGGATACGGGGGCTTCCTGAAACTATGCCTGCGGGACGCCTGGAAATAGATTGGGTCCATAGGGCCCTTGTCTGTTGGCCACCCGAGGGCCCTCCTTGAGATGTGGTGATAATGTTCCACTTATACAAGGCAAAGGAAAGGGTCATGTGTGCGGCTAGAGAAGCCAGGGAGTTGTCCTTTTTTGCTTCCTTCCTAGTTACTTGCTTTCCTTTTTAGTTCCCCTCTCTCCAGTCCCCCCCCATATGCACCACTTCTAGCTCCTGGGTGTGGGTTAGTGCCTGGGGAGATACATGCAACCCCCTTTTTCCAACGCCTTCCTTGAGACTTAGGCTCTCACGGATATAGGGCTGGCTGAGATGCCAATGCATCACCGCCTTCGGTGGCCTATTTTTGTACTTTTTTATGCTATTTGCTCTTTTGCTTAACTTTTTCTTTACTCTTTTGGTTTCCTTTTCCTCCCTTCCCCTTTCCTAGCCCACTCCCCTTACCCCCTCCCCCCTTTGCCATGGGTGCCACCTTATGTTTGTAGTTTTTTATTTTGGTGCGTATTCATAGGCTCCCTTATTTGACAAGTTATGGCTTTAACCTGGATCACGCTGAAATTACAGTGTCTAAATTTTCCCCAAAAATGAGTGAAAGTTTTCAAATACCTACATCACTGGAAGGTGGATATTGTTTATTTCTTCGCATATGCAGCAGTTTTTCAACAGTTACTACTCACAGATACAGTATTTCATGCCACCGCCCCTGTGGAGTCCTTATTGCATTTTGCAAGACTTTTGCTTTTTGTATTCATTGAACCATAGTGGACACGCAAGGCTGTTACCTCATAGTGTTAGGGACCCTCCATGAGGTGGAGGTAATGCTGTGCAATTACTACACACTGATTCAGAGACAAACACATTTTTTCTCACACCTTCTCTCAGTGCTTGACTCCTATCGGACGGGCCTTTTATCACTCTGTGGGGATTCTAATTTAGTTCTCAACCCCACCATGGACAGGTCAACCGTCAACCCCATGGGCTCTTCTGTGCCCTCCCAGATGCTCAAAGGGCTATATTAAGGGTGGGTATTACTAAGGAAGAGATTAGGCGTACCATAAAACACCTAAAAAGGCATAAGCAGGCAGGTCCTGATGGCTTTATAAGCATATTTTATAAAAAGTTCATTGATACTGTAGCCCTGTGCTAACACAAACTTTCAACCAATTCCGTCAAGATGGTCAACTCACCCCGGAGATGCTTAAAGCATACATAGTAATGATCCCCAAGCCTGAAAAAGACACTCAAACTTGGTCAAACTACTCTCCCGTTTACGAAATGTGGACATGAAAATACTGACCAAGACCCTGGCTATTAGACTAAATCGTCTGCTCCTGGCCTTAGTCTACAAAGTCGTTTTTGTGCCCATAAGCCAGGCTTCAGTAAATGTGTGACACACCATCCTCCTCAATTACTATGCTCACCAACATGCTCAAGAACACATGCTGCTTTCCGTTGACATGTGTAAAGCATTTGATTCCTTATATTGCTCTTAGCTCTGTACCGTGAGGGATTGGGCAATGACTTCTTGAAATGGATCTCGGCCATATACAACACCCTTCTGCGCCTGTACACTATCATGGTATAGAATCTGACTCATTTCACATATGCGATGGCACGCAACAAGGGTGCCCGCTGTCACCCATCCTCTTCATCTTAGCACTGGAAACCTTGGCTGTCCGTGGACACTAACATCCAGATATCAAGGGCTTGGAACTGGCTGGCATACACCACAAAACAGCCCTTTTTCCTGATGATATTTTGTTGTACCTCCCATCACCACACATTTGTCTCCTGAATCTTATGTCCCTTCTCTCGCATTTTGCTGAGCTCTTCTGCCTTCATGTGAACCCGTCCAAATATAAAGCTATAAGTGTTAGTTTCTTTCCGGGTTATGCCTGATCTGGTCCAAATCCAGTTCCCTTTTCAGTGGACGCGTACCCTTCCCTACTTGGGTATCTCACTCACCCCTGATTATGACTCCTTAAACCATGCCAATATTCTCTTGCTGCTCCAATATTTTCGTGGCCTACTCTCATCTTGGAGCCATATGTTGCTTTTGTGGTTCGGCCAAGCACATGCTATCAAGATGTATTACATACCTAAATTACTGTATCCTTTTCTTGTGCTCCCGAGATATATACCTTCCTATTTACTTCATATCATGCAGGCACAAATCTTGAACTTTCTCTTCCTCATCTAAATTGTCAATTGCTTTACTGTTCTTGTATCCATAGGGGCCTCGGGATCTCTCACGTACAATATAATTATCAAGCAGACCAGATTGTCCCACTGCTCCAATTTTTCTCTGCATCGGATCTGCATCTCTGGGCTATGATTGATACCATGGATGTACATCTTGTTCATTTGACCTCCCCTATCTGGCTGCCACACTCTTCACCTCCATCGTCAATCAGCTGGAGCTCCTTTTTCTTTTGGTGTAAGAAAAATGTGTTAGAAGTGACTCATGCTGATAGCAGAGAAACTAAGCAGCAGACAGAAATGACACTTAGTGCTCCTAATAGAGACAAGTACACAATATTCTAAAAGTAAAGTGCAATCTGTGCAACCACTTCAAAAAATGATATATCACCTCCTATCTGTGCTAAATTAATATAAGTTGCACTCAAACACTTATAGGTGATTTCACAAGACCTCCCTCATATAAATGCAAAATGAATATAGCACAAGTATATACTGTACAACAAACAAAATCTGTGCCAGTCCAAGAAACTTGTATATCCTATCTTCAATAACTGTAATGACAACCAACACAGCTGTGAACACATGATATACAGTCTTCACTCTTCCTTTTGTGCCAAATGTGCCCCTACTCTTTGGCCACACAACCTGCTCACCTCCATGTAAGACCACACATATGGGCCAAAAACTGCATGTGACACTCTCTCCATATACCAGAAGGTAGTTCCGTTTCTACTTCATTACTTGTTCCAGCTTCACACTACTCCTTTCCCCTCCATATTTCTCAGATATCCCCAAGTATAGAGTATACTGTTGATCACATAATACAAGAAAGTAGAAACATAGTACTCTCAATTTTTTTCTATTCACGCTCCCCCAAACACTTATAGAATATAAAAACAGTTCAAGCTCTTAGTTTGTATCAATTTCGGCTCACCAAGCTACGCAAGGTTATCATCTCAGACAGGGGTAGCCAGTTTGTGTCCAGGTTTTGGCAAGCCTTTTGTGCACAGTTGGGAATTAAGCTTTCCTTCTCTTCTGCATATCACCTGCAGTCCAATGGGGCCGCAGAATGAGCCAACCGGTCCTTGGAACAGTTTTACGTTGCAACATTTCTGACCACCATAACAACTGGTCAGACCTCTTACATTGGGCGGAGTTTGCTCACATTAGTGCCGTTACTAGCGATTCCCAATTGTCTCCATTTATGGCGTTTTATGGTTTCCAACCATCCATGTTGCCTGACTCATTTGTTCCCCAGAGCATTCCTGCATTGGAGGAGCATATCCGTGGTCTTTGTTTCATTTGGGTACAGGTCCAAGAGTCCTGGCAACGTACCAATGATAGGTACAGACTCAAAACTGACTGCAGACGCATACCTTTGCCTTCCTACCAAGTTTGGGAGAGGATCTGGCTGTCATCTCGGAACCTCAGACTCCGTGTTCCCTCGTTGAAACTGGCACCATGGTTTATTGGGCCTTTCCGTATTCTCCGTAGGATCAACCCAGTGGCTTACGCTTTAGACCTTCCTTCTACTATGCGTATTTCAAATGTATTTCATGTCTCCTTATTAAAACCTTTGGTATGTAACCGCTTCACCCCCTCGGTACCACGTCCTCACCCAGTGCAGGTTAAAAGCCATGAGGAGTATGAAATACAATCTATCATTGGTTCCTGTAGGTTCCATGGGCGCATACAGTACCTGGTTTATTGGAAAGGATACGGTCCGAAGGAGCGCTCTGGGTCTCATCCTCGGACGTACATGCTCCTGTCCTCCTCCGTGCCTTCCATAGATGTTTTCCCCTCAAACCTGGTGGTCCTCTGAGAGGGAGGGGTCGTTGAAGAGGGGGTACTGTCAGGGCTGGGATCAGCCCTCCCTAGTCTAGTTGCTCAGCTGTCGGTTAATTGCCAGTACTCTTCATTCCACTGTGACTCACCTGATCTTTATTTCCTGCTCATCTGCTAGCCCTGCTGGCTATTTAAACTGCCTGGATGAGATCTCCTGTACCTTCGCCTGGTCAACATATCCGGATACTCTCTGCTGTGTTTTCCTGTTAAAGACTTTGCTTGGCTGACTTCCCTTCTGGTTCATGGTCCTGTTTGTTGCCTCTGACTAGGCTGATTTCTAGATTAAAGACTTTGCCTGGCTGACTTCCCTTCTGGTTCCTGATCCTGTTTGCTGCCTCTACTACACTGATCTCTGGATTCCTGTTTCACTGGCTTGTTCCGACTACCCGCTCTGGTTACTGAACCGTGCTATATTTTGACTAGTATTATTTTTACTGCACTTCTGTCTCAGTCTGATTCATGGTTCCTGTCACATATATGGTTTTAGTCTGAGAACTTAAGTGGGATAGTCAGTGCCGTCTTTAATATTGATTGGATCCTGGGAAAACATTTCCTTGGGCCCCCCCTTGCAAATTTTCTCTCCACTTCAACATTCCAATAAACAAACACACACACAACAGACTTATGTATTGATTTGTATTATAACTGTACTGTCTGCCCTCATGTAAAGCGCTACACAAACTGTTGGTACTATAAAAATCCTGTATAATAACAATGATGATGGGGAGAATGGGGTGGGGGAAGAGAGGTGGGGGTGGGGTAAGAGGGGTAGTAGTAACAATAATATGTCCTAAAAATAT
>BLSH010151436.1:0-15153 GCA_018402905.1 Glandirana rugosa | reverse complement strand
TTTTTCTTTAGAATGAGGATGGATCAGGTAGTCTATTTTGGTTCTCGCATGGTACCCTTTTAGGTCTGGCTAAAGCCTTCCCTGCTTTATTAGAAGTTGAGTAAAGCTGGATACACACTATAGTTTCAATCTGTATGCAACCATGCAACCAGGCAGGCCCTTGCAGTACATGGTTTTGGTAAATCTAAAGGAAATCAGACAACACAAGTTGTATAGTGTGTATGGGGTCTAAGCTGTAGCTTGTAATTTATGTTGCGTTTTTTTCAAAAGAGTTCAGGAGAAGGGTTCTAAGCTCCTGTCTTAAGGACAGAAGTTTAGCTGAGTGTATAGCTTGGGAATTGGCATTATTGAGTTTTTCTAGTTCTGTTATGTCAGTCGTAAGGATGTCTACACACTGCGTCCTCTCTTTTTTCATATGAGAATTCATTTCATTAAAACACCTCTGATAAATGCTTTGTGTGCATTCTATACCATGCTGCAGTCGGGTTGCAAACCTGTATTGTTGGTAAATAATTCAGAAAGAAGGTTGGTGATTTCTGTAGTACAGGTGATACTCGAAAAATTAGAATATCATGCAAAAGTTCATTTATTTCAGTAATGCAACGTAAAAGGTAAAACTAATATATGAGATAGACTCATTACATGCAAAGCAAGATAGTTCAAGCCGTGATTTGTCATAATTGTGATGATTATGGCTTACAGCTCATGAAAATCCCAAATCCCAAAATTTTTTGAGTATCACCTGTATATGTTGGATGTTGCAATAGGAAATTGTTAGCTCGCCAAAGATTGGTTTTAGATTGTGATGGTGAGTCTGCTATTGAGATAATGATGGGTGCATGGTTTGACCACAGCATGACATGGATAGTTGATGAAGTAGCTTTTTGAAAAAGCCATTTATCAGCAAGAAAAAAATCTATCCTTGAATACGTTTTGTGGAGCGGAGAGAAGCATGCGTAGTCTCTTTCAGGCCCTTGGTGGCAGCGCCAAATGTCAAACAAATCTTGGCCTAGTAGAAATTTTTTCAGAGGGGATCCTTTTGGATGCCAAGGAGGAGTCTAGGTGGATATCTGGTACTAACCCTCCCTAAATTGTGCAGGGAGGGTTACAGCTAGGGTTGCCACATCATCCCTTTAATCCAGGACACATATGAATTACTCAGCTTCTGAGGCTAATTTAATGAGATGAGGCACCAAGTGAGTTTAATTACCACCTTAATCAGCCACAATTGGGTAATTAATATATGTCCTGGATTAAAGGGATGATGTGGCAACCCTAGTTACAGCTGATCTGGCAGGTTGCTATTCAGCACCCACTTGATGTTTGTTAGTGCCAACAAAACTGGAACCTAAACATTAAGCATGCTGGCATTGGGGAATTTGTCAAGGCAGACATTAAAGAGGTTGTAAACTCAAATACAAAAAAAAAAACAAAAAAAAAAAACTTGAAAGACAAAGGCATAATGAGCTAGTATGCATCGCATACTTATGCTTCTTCCAGGTTTGGCGGCTCCGGCCAATCACAGGGCTGGCTTCCACGCTGTGAATAGCCGGAGCCGCACAGATGTCACTTCTGCACATGCGCACGGGAGCCGTCGGTAGAAGCACACTTAGTGAAGAAACTGCCCAGTCGGGCTGGTTCTTCACTGCGCATGTGGCGATGATGTCGGCCCATGCAGATACAGTGAATATCTCCTAAACGGTTCAAGTTTAGAAGATATTCATGGAACTTACAGGTAAGCCTTATTATAGGCTTACCTGTAGGTTAAAGTTGTTGTAAAGGGTTTACAACCACTTTAAGGTACTCTAACATCTGTGAAGGCTCTGGCAGTAATAAATTCCATGATATTCTCTCCACAAATTAAAAAAAATTCAGCCATATCTCATGTAAATTTTCATTTGTAGAGGTCTTTCTTGACAAAGATAGGGAAACATCCTTCGTTTAGTAACATCCACATCAAAATTTCCACACCATAAAAATGATTCTCTCAGGGGCTGGATGGAGATATTGACCATGTGCTGAGAACCTGCAATATTTCAGGTTACAAGGTGTGAACACTAAAGGATCTTATTTTAGTGCTAGTATCCTGCAAAGGGGGCTTGACCAGATATAAGGATCTGAACACCAGACCCAAAGTGAAAGCAATATGATTCATTAAGAGAACCTCATGAGTGGCATGCAACATAAAATGACGATCAATACAAATATCAACAACAGCAACAAATACAAAACCCAGTGAACTTAGTTAAAATTAAACCTAGCTAGTGGAAGTGAACCCAACTAAAGTAAAAAAAATGCAAACCTACCTAAGAACTTAGAAAGCTATATACAAACAGAAGGAAGAATAAGGCAGAACAGTTTTAGGCTAAGGAGCAAGACACTGTGAATTAAATGAGTCAGGAATGGGCCTGGATGGGAAAAAGGTACAAGCAGGCAGGATCAGGATCACAGTTTACAGGTACAATGAGTAAAATGGTAAAATGCTGATACACTGAAATATTCTAGCATAGGAGCTAAACACCCTCCAAGAAGCCAGCCTCACATGCAGAATACTTCATGAGACCTGATGGCCGCTGGGAGATGCCCTCTGGTGGATACCAAAGCTGCACCCCTCCTGTCCATAGATCACAGTTCCAGCAGCACGTGATCCAGCTCCTAACAGTGTCCCCTCTTTAAGGAGCTGCCTCAATACACATCAGCAAGCCTTTGCAAATTAAGTCTGCATTGCTCATTGGAACTCCTGCATAGTGCCACCCAAGCAAGCAGTCTTTGGACTAGCTATTTATCTTAAGCAAGTTAATATTCCAAGTTAATATTCACACAAAAAGTCTATATTTTCAAAATGATGTGAGCTGCTGGGGAGTCTTGATTCCAGCGCATGCCCACCAAGCAGCATCTCCACTGCAAGGTTGGGTAACACACAAGGTTCCCTGCTGCTGGATTTCAGTAAGAAACAAGCTTGAAGCCCCCTAGAGGTCTGGCAATAGGTTGGGTGCCCAACAGCCTGGACCTTTTAATTCTGTCAAAGCAGCTGATAACCTATTCATAGGCTATCGTAAGTCATTCTTGAATTTGGCTCTGAGATACTTCAGCACAGGCAGCATGATCTCAGGGTGCTGCCAGATCAATCGGTTCTGTTCCCCACAGTAGAGTCAGCTAATCAAAGATAGTCTTATTGATGATTCATTTATAGAGTTGAGCGGACACCTGGATGTTCGGGTTCGTCTGGTTCAGCCGAACTTTGCGGAAAAGTTCGGGCTCGGTACCGAACTTGATCCGAACTTGACCCCCGACCCCACAAACCCCATTGAAGTCAATGGTGACCTGAACTTTTGGGCACAAAAATGGCTGTAAAAAAGTCCTGGAAAGGGCTAGAAGGCTGAAAAAGGAAGCAAAATGGGGGTAAGAGTAGGGCAGGACAAGTGCCCTGCAAACGAATGTGGATAGGGAAATAACTTAAAATCACATAAAAAAACTAAAAATGGGAGGAGGAGGTGGATGTGGAGTAGGAGCCTAGAGGTTGACTAGGCTGTGACCTTGGCACTGTAGGTGGAAGTGGCGGTGGAGGAGGAGGAGGAGGTAGCCAACACTGTTTTTTGTTTGTTGGGGTTTTTTTTTCTAATTGGGGTAACCCCCAAATTATTGAGACATAGTAAAAAAAAAACAAGTATACCAATGGCTGTGTGAGGCCGTTCTAAATGGCTATTCTGCACAAGGTACAGACAAGTCTTGTGGGATCCATGCCTGGTTCATTTTAATAAACGTTAGCTTGTCCATAATGGCTGTGCACAGGCGGCTGCGCTTGTCTGTGATAACGCCCCCTGCCGTGCTAAACACACGTTCAGACAATACACTGGCCAGCACCTCCAAGGCATAAAGGGAAAACTCAGGCCATGTGCTCAATTTGGAGACCCAGAAGTTGAATGGGGCAGACCAATCAATCAGGACATGTAGGCGTGTGCACACATACTGTTCCACTATGTTGCTGAAATGCTGCCTCCTGCTAAGACGTTGCCTATCAGCTGGTGGTGCTGTTTGTTGTGGCGTGCTGCTGACAAAGCTTTTCCACATTTACGCCATGCTAACCCTGCCTTCTGAGGTGCTGGCGGTGCCACAGCTGCATTGGTAACCTCTTCCTCCCCCTCCGCCTTCGCCTTGTGCTTCCACTGAGCCCCCTGTGTCATTTGAAAATGCCCTCAGCAGCGCGTCTACCAGCGTGCGCTGGTAGTCGTGCATCTTCCGATCACGCTCCAGGGAGGGAATTAAGGATGACACGTTGTCCTTGTAATGGGGATCCAGCAGGGTGGCCACCCAGTAATCAGCACAAGTTACAATTTACAGGCAACTCGGCTGTCGTTAAGCAGGCACTGTAGCATGTTGTCGCTCATATTTGCCTGGCTGCCCACAGGCAAAGACAAGCTGTTCTTTGTGGGAGGTGTATCATCTGTGTCCTCCATATCCCCCCAGCCACTCTCCAGTGATGCCCATGAGCTGCGTTGGTTGCCACTCTGCTGTGAACACGGTTCCTCCTCCTCATCATCCTTGTCCTCCTCATCCTCCAGAACTGTGCCCTGGCTTGAAAATTTTTTACCTGGCCTATGCTGGTGCAGGAACCCACCCTTCGAGCCACTTGTGAATGGCTGGCCTGATAACCATGGAAATGACCCCTCTTCCTCCTCCTCTTCCTCCTGTGCCACATTCTTTTCCATCATCGCCCAAAGTGTTTTTTCAAGGAGACATAGGCGTGGGACAGTAACGCTGAGAACAGTGTCATCGGCACTGGCCATGTTGGTGGAGTACTCGAAACACCGCAATATGGTACACAGGTCTCGCATAGAGGCCCACTCGTTGGTGGTGAAGTGGTGCTGTTCCGCAGAGCGACTGACCGTGTGCTGCAGCTGAAACTCCACTATTGCCTGCTGCTGCTCACACAGTCTCTCCAGCATGTGCAAGGTGGAGTTCCACCTTGTGGGCACATCGCATAGGAGGCGGTGAGAGGGAAGGCCGAAGTTCCGCTGCAGCACAGACAGGCGAGCAGCAGCAGGATGAGAACGCCGTAAGTGAGGACAGGCGGCCCGCACTTTCTGCAGCAGCTCTGACATATCCGGGTAGTTTTTTAGAAATTTCTGCACCACCAAATTCAGCACATGCGCCAGGCAAGGGATGTGCGTCAACCGGCTCGGCCCAGAGCCGCTACGAGATTTCGGCCATTGTCGCACACCACCAGGCCGGGCTTGAGGCTCAGTGGCAACAACCACTCATTGGTCTGTTGTTCAATGCCCGTCCACAGCTCCTGTGCAGTGTGGGGTTTATCCCCCAAACATATCAGTTTTAAAACAGCCTGCTGTTTTTTCCCCCTGGATGTGCTGAAGTTGGTGGTGAAGGTGTTACACTGAGCGGATGAGGAGGTGGTAGAAGAGGAGGAGGAAGCGCAGTAGGAGAAGGCAACAGGAGGCATAGAGAAATGCCCTGTAGTCCTTGGTGGCGGAAGGACATGCGCCAAACGGCTAGCCGCCTCAGGCCCACCCACCACTACATTTGCCCAGTGTGCAGTTAGCGAGATATAGCGTCCCTGCCCGTGCTTACTGGCCCAGGTATCAGTGGTTATGTGGACCTTGCCACAGATGGCATGTCGCAGTGCACACTTGATCTCGCCCCCGACTTGTTTGTGCAGGGAAGGGATGGCTCTCCTGGAAAAGTAGTGGCGGCGGGGAACCATGTACTGTGGGACAGCCACCGCCATCAGGTTTTTAAAACTGTCCGTGTCCACCAGACGGAATGACAGCATTTCAAAGGCCAGGAATTTTGAAATGCTAGCATTCAGGGACAGGGATCGCGGGTGGGTGGGGGGTACTTCCTCTTTCTCTCCAGTGTTTGGGAGATGGACAGCTGTAAGCGTCCATGGGACCATGTGGAAATGCTTTGGGGATGGTGGCGGACATAATGGCGTTGCTGTCACATCGTCTGTTTGCTGGGTGGCAGGTGACACTGGCACTGTAGAGGTGGGGGAAGAGGCCGAGGCAGCAGCAGGACAGGAAGCAGGAGGAGGGCGAGACCTTTCTTGGATTTTGAGATGCTTATTCCACTGCAGCTCGTGCTTTGCATGTAGATGCCTGGTCATGCAGGTTGTACTCAGGTTATGCCTTGCTTCAGACTCTCATTGCATAGCGTGCAAACCACTTGTGTCTTGTCATCAGCACATTGTCTGAAGAACTGCCGCGCGGGGGAACGCCTTTGAGCTGCCTTTGGTGTGCTAGGTCCCTGGGTGCAGTGGATAGTAGCAGGCATACTGTCTAGGGGACGCCCGCTCCGCTTTTGCAACCTGCTTCCTCTTTTGCTGTGCTGGTGCCTCTGTGCGACTACCATCTCTTCCTCCAAACTGCACACGTCACTCGCATGACCTTAATTCCATGTGGGGTCTAGGACCTCATCATCCTCCTCCACATCATCTTCCACCCGCCCTTCACCACTGCCCTCCTTTTCAGTCTGCACACTGTGGAAACCCACAGCAGTTGGCCCCTGTGTTTCGTCATCATCAGAGACGTGCTGCGCTGGTGTTTTCATGTCCTCATCCTGCAACAGTAGTGGTTGGGCATCGGTGCACTCAATGTCTTCCACTTCTGGGCTATGTGGATGGCCCACGGAAAGCACACCAGGAGAGTCATCAAAGAGCATAAGAGACCGTTGCATGACTTGTCGCTCAGACTGCTTGGCTGATTTACAAGGGGCTGAGGTGAAAGACAGATGGCCATGGGGTTCAGGTGCCAACTCTGAGCTTTCATCAAGGGACCGGGTGGGAGACAATGTGAAGGAACTGGAGGCATTGTCAGCCACCCAATCTACTAGTGCCTGTACTTGTTCTGGCCTCACTATTCGTTGAGCGGCATTCGGGCCTACTATATAAAGTTGAAGGTTCTGTCGGCTACTCGCACCTGAAGAACGTGTTTCACTTGTGCGTGTAGCTGGCACAAATCAACCACAGTATCTCCTTGCAACAGGAACTTCACCAACACCACCAAGACCAGCAGCACCACGACGATGTCCCCTATTTGACGCTCTCCTCATTCTGGCCGCAAATGTACTATGTAGCACTATTTATTAATACAAAAAAAAAGAATAATAAATTCTTGTTTTTTTTTTTAAAACAGCAACGTCGACTAACTTTTTATTTTTGTGCAAGAAATGCACAGATCACACAAGCAGCAGGAACCTCTCTCTACACCAGTATGATATGATTTTAGAACAATAATCTGCCCCTCAAAGGAGCAGCAGGAAACTCTCCCTCTAGCACTAGGAGATGATTGTAGAACAATAATCTGTCCCTCACAGCACCAGCAGGGACCTCTCCCTATAGCACTATGAAGAGATGATTTGAGAACAATAATCTGTCCCTCACAGGAGCAGCAGGAACCTCTCCCTCTAGCAGTATGTGATGATTTTAGAACAATAATCCGTCCCTAATAGCACCAGCAGGAACCTCTCCCTCTAGCAGTATGTGATGATTTTAGAACAATAATCTGTCCCTTACAGCACCAGCAGGAGCCTCTCCCTATAGAACTAGGAGATGATTTTAGAACAATAATCTGTCCCTCACAGCACCAGCAGGAACCTCTCCCTCTTGCAGTGTGTGATGATTTTAGAACAATGATCTGTCCCTCACAGCACCAGCAGGAACCTCTCCCTCTAGTAGTATGTGATGATTTTAGAACAATAATCTGCCCCTCACAGTACCAGCAGGAACCTCTCTCTATAGCAGTAAGAGATGATTTTAGAACAATAATCTGTCCCTCACAGCACCAGCAGGAACCTCTCCCTCTAGCAGTAGGAGATGATTTTAGAACAATAATCTGTCCCTCAAAGCACCAGCAGGAACCTCTCCCTGTGGCATTATGATGAGATGATTTTAGAGCAATAATCTGTCCCTCACAGGAGCAGCAGGAACCTCTCCCTCTAGCAGTAGGAGATGATTTTAGAACAATAGTCTGTCCCTCAGAGCACCAGCAGGAACCTCTCCCTGCAGCACTATGATGAGATGATTTTAGAAAAATAATCTGTCCCTCACAGGAGCAGCAGGAACCTCTCCCTCTAGCAGTAGGAGATGATTTTAGAACAATAATCTGTCCCTCGCAGTACCAGCAGGAACCTCTCCATATAGCACTATGATGAGATGATTTTAGAACAATAATCTGTCCCTCACGGGAGCAGCAGGAACCTCTCCCTCTAGCAGTAGGTGATGATTTTAGAACAATAATCTGTCCCTAACAGCACCAGCAGGGACCTCTCCCTCTAGCACTATGTGATGATTTTAAAACAATAATCTGTCCCTTACAGCACCAGCAGGAACCTCTCCCTATAGAACTAGGAGATGATTTTAGAACAATAATCTTCCCCTCACAGCACCAGCAGGAACCTTTCCCTATAGCACTATGATGAGATGATTTTAGAACAATAATCTGTCCCTCACAGGAGCTGCAGGAACCTCTCCCTCTAGCAGTATGTAATGATTTTAGAACAATAATCTGCTCCTCACTGCACCAGCAGGAACCTCTCCCTCTAGCAGTAGGAGATGATTTTAGAACAATAATCTGTCCCTCACAGCGCCAGCAGGAACCTCTTCATATAGCAGTAGGATATGATTTTAGAACAATAATCTGTCCCACAGGAGCAGCAGGAACTACTCCTTCTAGCAGTATGTGATGATTTTAGCTCAATAATCTGTCCCTCACAGCACCAGCAAGGACCTCTCCCTATAGCACTATGAAGAGATGATTTTAGAACAATAATCTGTCCCTCACAGGAGCAGCAGGAACCTCTCCCTCTAGCAGTATGTGATGATTTTAGAACAATAATCCGTCCCTAATAGCACCAGCAGAAACCTCTCCCTCTAGCAGTATGTGATGATTTTAGAACAATAATCTGTCCCTTACAGCAACAGCAGGAGCCTCTCCCTATAGAACTAGGAGATGATTTTAGAACAATAATCTGTCCCTCACAGCACCAGCAGGAACCTCTCCCTCTTGCAGTGTGTGATGATTTTAGAACAATAATCTGTCCCTCACAGCACCAGCAGGAACCTCTCCCTCTAGTAGTATGTGATGATTTTAGAACAATAATCTGCCCCTCACAGTACCAGCAGGAACCTCTCACTATAGCAGTAAGAGATTATTTTAGAACAATAATCTGTCCCTCACAGCACCAGCAGGAACCTCTCCCTCTAGCAGTAGGAGATGAATTTAGAACAATAATCTGTCTCTCAAAGCACCAGCAGGAACCTCTCCCTGTGGCATTATGATGAGATGATTTTAGAGCAATAATCTGTCCCTCACAGGAGCAGCAGGAACCTCTCCCTCTAGCAGGAGGAGATGATTTTAGAACAATAGTCTGTCCCTCAGAGCACCAGCAGGAACCTCTCCCTGCAGCACTATGATGAGATGATTTTAGAAAAAGAATCTGTCCCTCACAGGAGCAGCAGGAACCTCTCCCTCTAGCAGTAGGAGATGATTTTAGAACAATAATCTGTCCCTCACAGTACCAGCAGGGACCTCTCCCTATAGTACTATGATGAGATGATTTTAGAACAATAATCTGTCCCTCACGGGAGCAGCAGGAACCTCTCCCTCTAGCAGTAGGTGATGATTTTAGAACAATAATCTGTCCCTAACAGCACCAGCAGGAACCTCTCCCTCTAGCACTATGTGATGATTTTAAAACAATAATCTGTCCCTTACAGCACCAGCAGGAACCTCTCCCTATAGAACTAGGAGATGCTTTTAGAACAATAATCTGCCCCTCACAGCACCAGCAGGAACCTCTCCCTCTAGTAGTATGTGATGATTTTAGAAAAATAATCTGTCCCTCACAGCACCAGCAGGAACCTCTCCCTATAGCAGTAGGAGATGATTTTAGAACAATAATCTGTCCCTCACAGCACCAGCAGTTACCTCTCCCTCTAGCAGTATGTGAGGATTTTAGAACAATAATCTACCCCTCACAGGAGCAGCAGGAACCTCTCCCTCTAGCAGTACGAGATGATTTTAGAACAATAATCTGTCCCTCACAGCACCAGCAGAAACCTCTCCCTATAGCACTATGATGAGATGATTTTAGAACAATAATCTGTCCCTCACAGCACCAGCAGTAACCTCTCCCTATAGCACTAGGAGATGATTTTAGAACAATAATCTGTCCCTCACGGGAACAGCAGGAACCTCTCCCTCTAGCAGTAGGTGATGATTTTAGAACAATAATCTGTCCCTAACAGCACCAGCAGGAACCTCTCCCTCTAGCACTATGTCATGATTTTAAAACAATAATCTGTCCCTTACAGCACCAGCAGGAACCTCTCCCTATAGAACTAGGAGATGATTTTAGAACAATAATCTGCCCCTCACAGCACCAGCAGGAACCTCTCCCTCTAGTAGTATGTGATGATTTTAGAACAATAATCTGCCCCTCACCGCACCAGCAGGAACCTCTCCCTCTAGCAGTATGAGATGAATTTAGAACAATAATCTGTCCCTCACAGCACCAGCAGAAACCTCTCCCTATAGCACTATGATGAGATGATTTTAGAACAATAATCTGTCCCTCACAGCACCAGCAGGAACCTCTCCCTATAGCACTAGGAGATGATTTTAGAACAATAATCTTTCCCTCATAGCACCAGCAGGAACCTTTCCCTATAGCAGTAGGAGATGATTTTAAAACAATAATCTGTCCCTCACAGCACCAGCAGGAACCTCTCCCTCTAGCAGTATGTGAGGATTTTAGAACAATAATCTGCCCCTCACAGCACCAGCAGGAACCTCTCCTTTTAGCAGTATGTGATGATTTTAGAACAATATTCTGTCCCTCACAGCACCAACAGGAACCTTTCCCTATAGCACTAGGTGATGATTTTAGAACAATAATTTGTCCCTCACAGCACCAGCAGGAACCTCTCCCTATAGCAGTAGGAGATGATTTTACAACAATAATCTGCCCCTCACAGCACCAGCAGGAACCTCTCCCTATAGCACCAGGAGATGATTTTAGAACAATAATCTGTCCCTCACAGCACTAGTAAACTGTACCTAGTCCAGTATCAGATAGTTTTAGAACGCTAAGCTTTCCTCTCACAGCACCACCAGGAACCTGTCTGTAATGGAGGATGAGATGATATTAGATCGGTAATCTATCCCTCCCAGCACCAGTAAACTCTACCTAGTCCAGTATCACATGTTGCACTAGCCTATCACAGCCATGCCATTAGTAGACATGGCTGTGATTGCTTCTAAGGGCAAACAAGTGAAACACTTGTTGATTGGCTGCCCTGCAGCTATTCAACAGGTGCCAAAAATAGTCTGGGTCACATGATGCACTGGCCAATAACAGCCACGCTTTCCCCTCGCAGCATCAGCAGGGACCTTTCCCTATAGCAGTAGGAGATGATTTTAAAACAATAGTCTGTCCCTCACAGCACCAGCAGGAACCTCTCCCTCTAGCGGTATGTGAGAATTTTAGAACAATAATCTGCCCCTCACAGCACCAGCAGGAACCTCTCCTTATAGCACTAGGTCAGGGGTGGCGAACAAGTTAGACACAAAGAGCCAAAATTTTAAACTGTGAGAGTCAGAGAGCCACACCACGCAGTGACCTGCCAAAACAGACAAACACTCACACAAAAACACATAATTAAAACCATATTATTGGTTTTATTATTGGCGCGATGCGGCGCGAAGCGGCGCTCGAGGCGATCTCAAGGCGGCTTGCGAGGAGACTTCTATCATAGAAGTCAATGCAAGCCGCCTGAGATCGCCCTGAAAATGAATTTGAGAAAATAAGAGAAACATGAAACTTGGCAAAGAGCCACAGTATATACAAAATATGATAAGAGGCAAAGAGCCGCATTCATTTTGGCCGGGAGCCGCATGCAGCTCGAGAGCCGCGTGTTCGCCACCCCTGCACTAGGTGATGATTTTAGAACAATAATCTGTTCCTCACAGCACCAGCAGGAACCTCTCCCTATAGCACTAGGAGATGATTTTAGAACAATAATCTTTCCCTCACAGCACCAGCAGGAACCTTCCCCTATAGCAGTAGGAGATGATTTTAAAACAATAATCTGTCCCTCACAGCACCAGCAGGAACCTCTCCCTCTAGCAGTATGTGAGGATTTTAGAACAATAATCTGCCCCTCACAGCACCAGCAGGAACCTCCCCTTATAACACTAGGTGATGATTTTAGAACAATAATCTGTCGCTCACAGCACCAGCAGGAGCCTCTCCCTATAGCAGTAGGAGATGATTTTAGAACAATAATCTGTCCCTTACAGCACCAGCAGGAACCTCTCCTTCTAGCAGTATGTGATGATTTTAGAACAATAATCTGTCCCTCACAGCACCAGCAGGAACCTCTCCCTATAGCACTAGGTGATGATTTTAGAACAATAATTTGTCCCTCACAGCACCAGCAGGAACCTCTCCCTATAGCAGTAGGAGATGATTTTAGAACAATAATCTGCCCCTCACAGCACCAGCAGGAACCTCTCCCTATAGCACTAGGAGATGATTTTAGAACAATAATCTGTCCCTCACAGCACTAGTAAACTGTACCTAGTCCAGTATCAGATGGTTTTAGAACGCTAAGCTTTCTCCTCACAGCACCGCCAGGAACCTGTCTGTAATGGAGGATGAGATGATATTAGATTGGTAATCTATCCCTCACAGCACCAGTAAACTGTACCTAGTCCAGTATCAGATGGTTTTAGAACGCTAATCTTTCCCCTCACATCCCCGCCAGGAACCTTTCTGTAATGGAGGATGAGATGATATTAGAACGTTAATCTATCTCTCACAGCACCAGTAAACTGTACCTCTTCCAGTATCAGATGGTTTTAGAACTCTAAGCTTTCCCCTCGCAGCACTGCCAGGAACCAGTCTGTAATGGAGGATTAGATTAAAATATATCGGTAATCTATCCCTCACAGCACTAGTAAACTCTACCTAGTCCAGTATTAGATGGTTTTAGAATGCTAAGATTTCCCCTCACAGCACCGCCAAGAATCTGTCTGTAATGCAGGATGAGATCATATTAGATCGGTAATCTGTCCCTCACAGCGCCGGCAGCATGCTCTCCCTACACTAGCCTGAGACGATGTGACACGCAGCATACGTGACTCCAGCTCATATAGAGGCTGGGTCACATGATGCACTAGCCTATCACAGCCATGCCATTAGTAGGCATGGCTGTGATTGCTTCTAAGGGCAAACGAGTAAAACACTTGTTGATTGGCTGCCCTGCAGCTCTTCAACAGGCGGCAAAAATAGTCTGGGTCACATGATGCACTGGCCAATAACAGCCATGCCATTAGTAGACATGGCTGTGAGGGCTTCTAAGGGCAAACAAGTAAATCGCTTGTTGATTGGCAGTCCTGCAGCTATAGAAAAGGCGCCCAAAATACACGAATACTGAACCCGAACCCAGACTTTTTTTCAAATGTCCGGGTTCGGGTCACGGACATCCCAAAGTCTGGTACAGACCCAAACTTTACAGTCCAGGTTCGCTCAACTCTATCCATTTGTTGTTCCATAGAAAGTATTGACTCGATGTATCAGCAAGTTGATTCTCTGCTGCTGGGATATTTACTGTCCTCAGATCCAGCAGGTCTGGTTTGGAAACATGTTTGGAAACATGTCCCTATACAGCATATTAGGTCATGCAGAAGAACAAGATTTGGAAACATCCACCACCATACAAATATTTAGGAAATACATTTGGAAGGATAATGTTGGAACCTCATAGTAAGCCCAATTTTTTAAGGGGTATTCAACTGAGAAATCTGGAGCCAGCAACTTCTCCATGCCAAAGGACCTTCATCATCTCCTTGGTTGTGACTTATAAACTCTGAGATTGACATGTCACACCAAAATCTGATTACCCAGGTATAGCTATATTCTTAAAGTGGAGCTCCAGACCGCCCCCCCCCACCAAAAAATATAAAAATCAGCTGCTGTAGCTGCTGATTTTTAATTTCAAATATTAGGACACATACCGTCCAGGTATCCCACAATGTCGGCACCCCAGCCAATTTTTCAATCAGCTCTTGAGTGCTGCCACCGCCATTACGTGTGAGGGAAACCAGCAGTGAAATCTTGTGGCTTAGGAAGCCAGTTCCCTACTGCGCATGCACAAAGCGCACCGTGATTTGTTAATGGCCTGGTGGCGGGGGGGTCCGCGGCTAGGTCACCTGGAAGTGGGGATGGTTACCTGTCAAAAACAGATACCCACTCCCCCCACGAAAGGTGCCAAATGTGGCAGTGGAGGGGGGGGAAGCAAACAAATGAAGCTTCTGCTTTTGGTTGGCTCTCCACTTTAAATATAATAAAAGGCTTTAAAACAAAGTCAATGTGATTTGTGGCCAGGGCTACAAGGATACAACAATGAAAGATTGTTTAAAGATTAATGCAAGTCTTAAAGAATGTATCAGTACAGTAGATCTAGTCTAAAGGGTACCCAGACAAAAAAAGATTTTTAGGTTGGCTGGGGAAAGGCTGGAACTTCTTTGAGGATTGTGGTTAAAAGTTCTTATCTGTATACAGAGGTAGCAACCCAAAGTATTGAAGTCAGAGGGTCAGCATCCACAGAGTGATTATAAGCAAATGAAGATTTTAGGTAGATTGACTCTTTAATAGTTTTTTTAAAGAGTACATTGAGTCATTAATAGTGTTGAGCGAACCCGGACTGTAACGTACGGGTCCATATCGAACTTTCGGGTGTCCGGGGCATGGACCCGGACATTTCAAAAATCGTTCGGGTTCGGTCCGGGGTTCTGCTATTTTACTCCACGTGTTGAGAAGCTGCAGGCCAGCCAATCAACAAGCGTTTCACTGGTTTGCCTACTAATGGCATGGCTGTGATTGGCCAGTGCATCATGTGACCCAGCCTCTTTATAAGCTGGAGTCACAGTGCTGCAGTCACATGCTCCTTGGGTTAGTGTAGGGAAAGGAAGCTGAAAGCGTGAGGGAGAGATTAGAGACATTTTAAGATCTGACACTGCATCGTGAGATAGATTACTTTACTACTGCTGTCTGTGCTGTTGCTCTGAGGACAGATAGCAGAAATTAGAGATTTTACATACCGCTGCTTTGAGTTGCAGATCAAACTCTGCATAA
>BLSH010151435.1:611630-624840 GCA_018402905.1 Glandirana rugosa | reverse complement strand
CACCATAGCTTGTAGACTCTATAACTTTCACAAAGACCAAATAATATACACTAATTTGTTTTTTTTTTTACCAAAGATAGGTAGCAGTATAAATTTTGGCCAAAATTTATGAAGAAAAATTACTAATTTGCAAAATTTTATAACAGAAACGAAGAAAAATTCATTTTTTTTACAAAATTTTCGGTCTTTTTTTAATTATAGCGCAAAAAATAAAAAACCCAGAGATGATTAAATACCACCAAAAGAAAGCTCTATTTGTGTGAAAAAAAGGACGCAAATTTCATATGGGTGCAGTGTTGCATGACTGAGTAATTGTCATTCAAAGTGTGAGAGCGCTGAAAGCTGAAAATTGGTCTGGTTGTTAAGGGGGTTTAAGTGCCCAGTTGTCAAGTGGTTAAGTGGTTATATTTTCTTGTTTAAATCTTTTTTCTACTTTTCTTCAGTTGCTTCTTGGTTTGTAGCCTAGGCCAAAATGATGTCATACATCCCAGGAGTGAGTTTTCGTGGGCATTTTGTCCTTCATCTGGAGGATGGGAGGAGGGGCTTTCTCAGCTAAGTACGCCCCCAAGTCTGCATGCCTGAGCTAAGGGCAGATGGATTCCAGGAAGTAAATGCTACATTAATCATCTGTCCTTATTCAAGATAGCTGTGGCAACAAATGCTAGGGGGTCAATATCAAATAATAAAGTCCACTTCAAAGTAGTGTTAGTGATAATGTGTATAGTCAGGGCCAGCTCTACCACTAGGCGGAGTAGGCGACCGCCTAGGGCGCACTGCCGCCTAGGGGTGCCTGGCCATTGTTGATCTGTCACTGGCTGCTCTGCATTGATTCATGTAAAAACTGACATTGTCTGACTGAGATAATGAGATTGTATTATCACATGCCATTTGCAAATGTATATAGAAATAATGACTGATCTGCCAAATACCCTTCCTCCGCCCCCCCCCCCCCATGAGGCTGTATTTGATGGGCACAGGTGAAGCTGTATTTGATGGGCACAGGTGAAGCTGTATTTGATGGGCACAGGTGAAGCTGTATATGATGGGCACAGGTGAGGCTGTATTGATTGGCACTGGTGAAGCTTTATTTGATGGGCGCTGGTGAGGCTGCATTTGTTTGGCGCAGATAAGGCTGCAATTCATTGGCGCTGATCAGGCTGGGCAGGGAGAAGGGGGTGGAGTCAGGGGTGGGGCCAAGGGGGGCGGCAAAATGAGGTTTCGTCTAGGGTGTCAAAAATCCTTGCACCAGCCCTGTGTATAGTCCTTATTCCCCACTAAAAATAGTGAGACAGTAGTGATCCAATCTACCCCACAAACACATATGGGTCTTCACCGACAAAACGCCTGGGTGATCCTTCTCCTCAACAGAAAGTCGCTGCCCTTTTCAAAATGTAAAACACTGCAAATGTGATTAATGATGAAAGGACTTGGCGCTGACTTAATTGTTAGAAGGAAGTGCCAAACCAAGTATTACACCTGCAGTGTACTCAACTTTGCACATAAAAACAATAAAATATAACCTTAACCATAAACAAACATATACTGCATGTTCAATAATATCTTAGATGATATGTGTTGGCATATACCGGTGATACTCGAAAAATTTGAATATCTTGCAAAAGTTAATTTATTTCAGTAATGCAACTTAAAAGGTGAAACTAATATATGAGATAGACTCATTACATGCAAAGCAAGATAGTTCAAGACGTGATTTGTCATAATTGTGATGATTATGGCTTACAGCTCATGAAAACCCCAAATCCACAATCTCAGAAAATCAGAATATTACATGCAATCAATAAAACAAGGAGTGTACATAGAACAATATCAGACCTCTGAAAAGTATAAGCATGCATATGTATCCGGCACTGGGTGTAATCAGCGAGTCTATGTGAGGTTAGTGGAGAAGTCAATAGCGTTAATGGATCCGACGAAGGCGTGCGTTCCAAGCTTCAGATCAGTGCTGGGCTGCGATAGGAATACTGTGGACCCGGAAGCGATGCTGTACAGGACGTCTCCGACGTACGTTTCGCCAATCAGGCGTCTTCAGGAAGTGACGTCATGTCCGTTCCGGACGTTATTATATATGCCTATACTTTTCTGTGATTGGTTGTATTTCATGAGTATGCAAATTAAGGGGTGGACTTAGAAACACAGAGCTCTGCCATTACACCCAGCCCTAGAATCCTTTTTACAATCACAACAACAGCTGCTAATTATACATATATAAAAGTATATTTGAGACATTTTTTTAAAAAAACCTTCCTGCCTGGGTTCATCGAGCTTCACTCAATATACTAACCTCCGGTCATTTAATACATATAAGGTATTTTTACCACTATAATAATGCATGTGGTACCCCCCTAGTGACAATGCTGACCACGTACAGCATCGCTTCCGGGTCCACAGTATTCTTATTGCAGCCCAGCACTGATCCGAGGCTTGGAACGCACACCATAGCCGGATCCATTAGCGCTATTGACTTCCCCTCTAACCTCGCATAGACTCTCTGATTACACCCAGTGCCAGGATTCTGGCACAACAAAAATGTGAGTGTAAACCTTTTGTTTTTATTACGAATTTTTAACTGAATAAATCTACTACACTATGAGAGTTTTCTTATGGTCTCCTGTGGAGTCATTCTCATTACCTTAGAACGGGTCTGTACTTCCAGTGGAGAGGGTACAACCCTTGGGGAACCTAAGGCTTTTTCCAGATGCGTGTTCTGACCTCCTGTAAAAAGGGGTCATAATGATCTGGTGAGTTGCCATTTTTACCAAAGGACGAGCACTGGTGGAATAAGTCACTTTACAAGAAAAAGAAGGATTCACATGGTGTTGGGACTTACTTATGGACTATTGAGCACTTTGATATATAAGCCAACACATATTATCTAAGATATTATTGAACATGCAGTATATGTTTGTTTATGGTTAAGGTTATATTTTATTGTTTTTATGTGCAAAGTTGAGTACACTGTAGGTTTAGTACTTGGTTTGGCACTTCCTTCTAACAATCAAGTCAGCGCCAAGTCCTTTCATCATTAATCGCACTCACCAGATGGCCATGCCGACCCACTTTCATGGTTGGCATGGCTCACTTAAATAATATCAGATCTTTAAACATACCATATAAAAATGTCTCACAAATGCCCTTGTTGAGTTCTTAGAGCAATGAGTAATACTGTCAAAATGTAGCAGTTACTCTTCTGGAGTGATCATGCCCTGGGGGGGTTGATGGGAGCCCAGTCAAAGTTCCCAGTAGGGTCTAGAGCCTGGAGACCCTCATGGACTTACAAATGCCAGTATATGGACTTTATTGTTCTGCGGATTATTGCCCATTCATGGACTCTAAGGGACTATCATTGCCTCTTGTGGATATATTGCCTGAATGGACTTTTTCCTGAAAGGATTGTTTAATAGACTTTGCCGCCTGTCTAAGATACAATTACTCTTATGGGGCACTTGGATGCTGTGTATAGGAGACTGTGTGAAGATGTCTTTGGAACTGTTACTTGTTATTTGCAAAGTACCTCAGTAAAGGATCTTCATTTGTTCCCCTTCGTTGCCTGGTCTGAAGTCTCTTAAAGAGGTGCATGCACAGTATATCAAAAGAATGGGGTTTGCAGCACCACAATGAGACTGAAGTTAGAGAAGATTCAGTACATAGGTATAAGGAGCAGAATGCTGTCTAGAGGAAGCTAGAACGTTGTTGCTAATGACTACAGTGTCTGTGTCACATGCAAGGTAGGCAGTCAGCCAAGAGACAGGTGACATGGCAAAGGTGACAGTTACTCTGGTAGTGAAGGGGGTAATTGGCACCTTCACTAGCATTCAGTTCCCCACCTTCTGGGACCGGACCCACAGCACAGAATGCCTAGGGAGTCAGGGGAGAGAGGGAGATTTAGAGGGGGAAGAGGAAGCAAGAACAGAGAATGGAGAGAGATAGTATTTCCTGTATCCAGTAGCAACAGTTATTCACTAATAGTAGTGACTAGTAGTCACTAGTTGGATTAGCCACTAGTAGTGAGGTGATGTTGGCAGAGACCAATGCATGCTCCTTGGCACCGGCTCAGAAATGCTTCACACATGGGGAGTGGTGTTCTCTACACCTAGGCTTTCCAGATCACGGGAGGAATCTCTGCGATTCTGCCCACGATTCCCAAATTGCCACAAAACGCGAGACGCGCTTGGGATCCCGTTACTTTCAATGACACCCCAATCACGACGCAAACAAAATCAAGGGATGCCTGTCGCCTAAAAGAAGTGTGGGGTTCAAAGCGCACCACGCAGACACAGCATGTGATGTGCATAGGAATGCGGTGCGATTCCTACATGCAGTGTTTTGCATGCATGAATGTGAACCTAGGCTGAGAATGATTCACTGACTTATTAATGTGCCAGATGGAAAATCACTGGCAATATCTTACCATCACCCAGTAATGGATGGGGTGTCTCTCACACGCAGCTGTTTGAGCTGTAATATCTTAGAACACAAACGCTTTCTTCTGTTACCTAAACTCATATATTGTGTTACATAAAAGCCTACTATTATGCTACATAAACACTTGCTTATGCCGTCTGGAGTGGTTTCTACAAATGGTAATTTATGTTTCACTGTTTACATTGTTAGAGATGAGAAAACGGTAATCTAGCCAATCTCATGAGTCTGGTAGATCCAAACAAACAATACAACAACTGTCCGAGCAGTCGCTATCGCCGGGAACCAGCCAGATGACGAAGGACCTGCAGCCATTCCCAGCCCAAAGAGGCGACAGGAGAACCTGTGTACAACTGCAACGTGGAATTAAGTTGTCTGTCACATAAAAATGCAGCATTGTTCTCTGCTTCCTTATAAGCCTGGAGATAATTGATTCGCTCCTGGCAAGATCAAAATTGATGTTTGTGAAATGTGCAGTGAAGTAATAAGCAATTACGAGAGGAAGGCTCTGAAACGTTCAAAAATAAAGGAAAACTGCATTGTAGTAATAACCGACAAGTTTTTAATTCCTACGTCTATCCCCATTGTATCATATTTTCTTGTTTATATTTCATGTACAGATCTGTAGCCACTAGATGGTGCAGCTAAGGGAACATCATAACTTGACATGTAAAGCTCCTGAAGATGCTCAGCGACACTCTCCAACCTTTCCAAAAGTGAAGCTACACATGAGATTTTTATTCATTTTGTAATCTGATAACCGCTTTGGAACTACTTTGACACTGAATATTCATTAAAGCACGCCGTGGAGAGCCCCCATAATGCATAGTGAGAGGACGGCACGCACAGCTCCTCCTCCATGGGAGGGCTGCCGCCGTCTGCGCTCGCTGTGTTTTGACATTTTATTTATATGCAAGGGCGGGACCACCCGGTGACGTCAGAGGGGCGGGTCACTCAATTACGTCACCAGGTTGCCCCGCCCTTGACTATAAATAAACTGTCAAAACAAAGAGAGCTCAGTCGGCGGGAGCCCTCCCATGGAGGAGGAGCTGTACGTGCCGTCCTTTCACTATGCATTATGGGGGCTCTCCGCGGCAGACAAAGTCACTGGGAATGCCCCATAATGTTCACAATTCGACGAATGGGAGAACGCCCGATGTTGGAGCCAAACTTACATTCTAGCAACCTAGCATCCTAACTAGCAACAGTATACTGTAAAAAAGATGGTCCTAATCTGCTATAACAGCCCCAGTTTAATCCCACTGGCCAGTGATCCCACTGTTCTAAACATCACAGAGATGCACCCTTTTACAGGCATACTAAGAGGACCCCCCTGGCACCATATTTAAAGCAGAGTTCAACCCAAAAGTGGAACTTCCGCTGGTTGGATTCCTCCCCCCTCAGGTGTCACATTTGGCTTTTCGGGGGGGAGGGGGAAGAGGACACCTGTCTTTAGACAGGTGTCCTTTTCCACGCATCCGGGAGCTCGGGCCGGCCGCCGCTGACATCAGCAGCCCAGCTCCCACCTCCCTCCGCTACTGGCCGCCTGGCCAATAACAGAGCGCAGCGGAGCCTTGCGCATGCGCAGTTAGGTGCCCGGCGTGAAGCTTTAATGCTACACGTCCGGGTTCCCTTACCTGCAATGGACGCGGCTGCACCCAACCCCCGATCTGAAGATCGGCGGCGGGAGCCAACATCGCTGGACTCCATGACAGGTAAGTGTCCTATTATTAAAAATCAGCAGCTACTGTATGTGTAGCTGCTGACTTTAAAGGAATATTTCATTTTTATTGTTTCACTTTAAGCATTATTAAAATCACTGCTCCTGAAAAAACTATTGATTTTGAAACTTTTTATTTTGCATTGATACATGTCCCCTAGGGCAGTACCCGGGTCCCCATTCACTTTTTATGGCAATAACTTGCATATAAGCCTTTAAAGTGAGCACTTTTGATTTTTCATGTTCGGGTCCCATAGACTTTAACAGTGTTCGAATGTTCACACAAATTTTTTGTCTGTTCGCATGTTCTGGTGCGAACTGAATGGGGGGTGTTTGGCCCATCCCTATTGCTAGCTAAATGCAGCTCAGTTCTGGTAATTAATGATAAATAGAGTTGATCGAACCTCTGGAAGTCCAGGTTCGGCAGGTGTGGCCGAACTCCTGGAAAAAGTCCGGGTTCGGGTCCGAACTTGACCCGAACTTTGACCCGGACCCCGAACCCCATTGAAATCAATGGGGTCCCAAACTTTTAGGCCCAAAAAGGCTGTAACAAAGTCCTGGATAGTCCTAGAGGTCTGCAAAAGGAAGGAAAATGGGGGTAAGAGTTGGACAAGTGCCCTACAAAGAAATGGGGATAGGGAAATAACTTAAAATTATTTTTAAACTAAAATCACATAAAAAAATCAAAAATGGAGGTGGATTTGGGGGCGTGACCGGATGTGATTGGCGGCGGACGCTTCTGAGAAGAGCTCCGTCTAAATCCTAACATAATCCTGCTCCATCCTGAGCATCTGAGTGCTGGACGATCGCCATCCTGCAGGATTACCCTCTACTACACACTGGGAACAGATCCTGGGGGTTATTTTGGGTCCGGATCATCATTTTTACATCTCGGCCTAGTCGGGCCTAAAAGCCGTGGCCTCGATTTTTCGGCAGCCCAAAACTGAAGCGATCCGGGCTGGAACGCGCCTATCCAGGTGGGGATACCTCTGCTCCGAGGGGCTCTCAGAACATGGGGGCAGCACAGTGAGTGGGGCCGGTGATCCTGAGCTGTAAACACCTGTTGGGGCAGAAGAGACTCTGACGCTGCCGCCATCTTGTCCATGAAGCTGCCTGGTCCCCTTACCCAGCCACAATCCTCCCGGGACGGAGTGCCAGCCACTGGTCAGCGTGCCAACTTGCCTCCTTCTAACTTGAGGCCTGTGATCTGTGCTCGGGCCCTGCAGAGTGAGAGCGGATCAGAGAATATCAAAGTGGTCTCGGTGAGTCTCTACCCTCCATTGGCGTGTAACTTCTTCTTACTAGTGGGGACCCCCCGGCTTACCCCATCCTGCCCTATCTATCGGTCTGTCCCTGCCCTCCTGAATAGCAAGGTGCGGTGCTGCCCTTACTAGCACTGTAGTGGACTTAGTGCTTTCCCTCATTCTGCTGTGGGTGCGATTCTTCCCCACCTTTTTGTCTGGATTGTGACACCCTGTGCCGGATTCCCTTTCCCATGGGCTCTAAAAGCAAGGCCAGAAAATCCTGCGTAACTGCACAGTCCTCACATTCCCCAGCATCACTTCCTCAGGCCTCGCTAGTGGGTAAGCTTCAGGCTCTGCTTACTGAACTCTCCATGGAGACCGGATCATCCTCTAGGAGCCTGGACTCCCCCACCCTACCCCAAGACAGTACTTCAGTTATCCTCGCTGCCATCGAGCAAAGCAGCTCTACCATGTTGGTCAAAATTGATCATCTGGCTGCGGAGTGCACCCTTATAAGAAATGGTTTGGACAAAATCAGGGGCAGGCTGTCCGAATCAGAGGCCAGGATCTCTGTCAACGAGGATCTCACGGCCTCTCACACGAACATTATTGCGGACTTACAACGCACTGTCCAACTGCTGGTTTCCAAATCAGATGATGCCGAAAATAGAGCCAGACGGAACAACGTTCGGGTGTTGGGCCTTCCTGAGGGGGAGGAGGGGGACCACCCTACAAGTTTTGCCGAAAACTTCTTCAAAAATCTCCTGAGCCTTACAGATCTTCCTCCGACATATGTGGTCGAACGCGCCCACCGGGTGCCCACGGGTCGAGCCATCCCTAGTGCTAACGCAAGACCCTCGTTGGTTCGTTTCCTTAATTTTAGGGACCGGGACAAAATCCTTTCTGAAGCACGTAAACATCCTACTCTCACTTACGGTAGCTCCTCTATTATGCTCTTCCCGGATTTCTCAGAGGAACTACAGCGCAAGAGGAAGACGTTTACCGAGGTCCGCAGACGCCTACGTGAGAAAGGCATTAAATACAGCATGCTATATCCCAGCCGCCTCAGGGTCCCACACAATGGATCGGTCTGTTTTTTTGATACTCCATCTGACGCGGATGACTGGCTGAACACTCTGCCATAACTACTGCCTAGAGTCTGGTATTATACTCCCCCCAGTGTGAGCCAGTGTTCTCAGGTCCAATGTTGCCTATATCCTATATTACCTATCCCTTACTAACGGGGCTAGTTAATGGACTAGAACTCTGAGGTACACCTGGTTCCCCCTCGCAGCTGAAGGAGACTCATACCAGTTGTTCCCCCTTTGTCGTCTTTCAAGAAACAACTTCGGTCTTTGGTGTGGATTAGCACTCTGAAGGTCCGATACCGGGAATAGCTGAAGACTCTTCTTCACATCGGTTTGTATTGTTGTTTTGGGATTGAAAACTGCTAGCCTAGTTATGTTGGGGTTTTGGCTAGTCAGTAGGGGTTTTGCATTTCTTTTATTATTGTTTTGTATTGACAGTGTGCTCATGACTATGTTCATATTGTTCATATTGTTCCATACTCATAGTGTGCTCATGGCTCTCCAAACGAATGGACTCAGGTTAAGCCTTCCATGCTACAATCTGTTTCCATTCAGTGGGGACCCCCAAGTAGAGTTATTCTATCAACCTTTATGCAAATGTTCTAGTCTCTATGGCTCTTTCTGCGGTTAAATTAGTCTCGTGGAACGTGCGGGGTCTCAATGATAAACTCAAAAGATCTATAATTTTTAAATACTTAACCTCCCATAAACCTCACATACTCTTTTTACAGGAGACACATCTCACCGGCTCCCGAGTCCTGGCCCTGCGTAGGCCCTGGGTGCGACAAGCTTTCCACGCCACATACTCCACTTACTCCAGAGGGGTATCAATACTCATTAACAAATCGCTGCCTTACAAGGTAATTAAAATTGTTTCAGATCCTGGTGGGAGATTTATTATTCTCCTGATTGAAATGTATTCATTAAAGTGGGCTCTGGTGAATGTATATCTGCCCCCTCCAGTGGACTGCGGTTTACTATATACTGTTTATGAAAAGCTGGCTCCTTTACTACCTGCCCATGTTATTATCGCCGGAGACTTTAATGCAATTCTTGACGCAACCCTAGACTCCTCTAACCCTAACCGTATGGCTTCTTCAGAGCTGAAGGGTTGGGCTGACACCTTTGGCGTGGAGGAGTTGTGGCGCTGGAAACACGTTGGTACTATATCATTCTCCTGTATGTCATCCACTCATAAATCTGGCTCTAGAATTGATCTCGCCTTTGGGAATACTCAGGTCTTAACTAAACTGTCAGGAGCCTCATATCTTCCAGCGGGGCTCTCAGACCACTCTCCCCTGGAGTTAACTCTTCAGGTGGGGGTGCGAAGAGACTCCGGAGCCTGGAGACTGGCACCTAGATGGATTCAGGACGAGAAGGTGTCTGAAATAATTAATCCATTGATAGATTGCTATTGGTTGACTAATGAAAATTCTTCCTCCCCAGAGATGGTTTGGGATGCCTTTAAGGCCACAATTAGGGGAGGTTATATTTCTGCCATTAAATCGGCACGGGTTGACCATAATGCCACTACATCACAGCTGGAAGCGCAGGAGGCTGACGCCTCTGCGGCCTTCGCTGATCATCCATCTCCAGAGGGGTTTTTACATCTAGCCCAAGCTAGGAGAGAGCTGAACCTCCATTTCACTTCCCTCACTCACAGGGATACTAGAGTGCTGGCGGGCAGACTTTTTGAGTCTGGGGATAAAAATGGCCGCCTTTTAGCCAACCTGGTGGCAGAACCCCATTATCAGACGGTGGTCTCCAGCCTGCTATCTGAGGATGGTTCGATTATAGATACCCCCGAAGCCATCCTAAAGGAGTTTGAGACCTTCTTCGGGGAGCTCTATCGAAAACCACAATGTCCCTCGTTAGTGGGTGTTCTGTCTGAGCTGCAAAAATTATCCTTGCCGCAGTTGTTGGAGGAGGAGGTGGGGAGGCTGGATGCGCCGATCTCTGTTCAGGAGGTCGAGTCGGCTCTTGCGTCCCTCCCTCCTTCGAAGACTCCGGGTCCTGACGGTCTTCCTGGAGAATGGTATCGGCAGTATGCAGCAAGGCTGGCTCCCAAATTGCAGAAGGTATACTCCCAGTGCTTTGACTCGGGTTCCCTGCCCCCCCTCTATGTATAATGCCCATATTGTCCTACTCCCTAAGCCTGGCAAGGACTCTAGACACTGCGCCTCTTACCGACCCATTTCTCTGCTTAACTGCGACCTTAAAATTTTGGCTAAGGTCCTGGCTAACAGATTGGTGGGCGTGTTGGCTGGTATAGTAAACATAGATCAAACCGGCTTTATGCCTGGCAAATCTACTGACATTAACCTAAGACGAGTCTTTACTCATCTCCAGATCCCCCCCTCCTCTCCCTCCCAGTCACGGGTGTTGGTCGCTTTTGATATAGAAAAGGCATTTGATACGGTGACGTGGGATTTTATGCAAGCTGTCTTGGCAGCATTTGGCTTTGGCCCTGTTTTCTGTAAGTGGATAAGTATTCTATACAAATCTCCAAAGGCTCAGATTAAATTGGGTGGCCGCCTTTCTGCTCCCTTCTCGGTGGAGAGGGGCACCAGACAGGGCTGTCCACTGTCTCCGTTCCTATTCACTCTGGCCATGGAGCCCTTGGCCGTGGCCCTGCAGAATTCGGAGGCGGTGGTGGGTATTAGGGTAGGATCAATAACTGAAAAGCTGGCCTTGTATGCTGACGACCTCCTATTGTTTCTCGGTGACTCCGGGCCATCCTTGACAGCGGCGTTGGAAATTATCTCCCATTTCTCAGCACAGTCTGGCTTGAGAATAAATTGGAGTAACTCTCAGATCATGCCCATAGACAGCCGGACTCTGGGACAGACGGCGTCCTCGGTCCCCCTTCAGTGGGTGTCTTCCATCCGCTACTTGGGCATTACCGTCTTCCCCAGAGTCTCGGACTTTATAACACTAAATCTCCATCCCCTGCTCACACAGCTTAGACGGAGGCTCAGTGCTTGGGACAACCTTCCTCTCTCCCTCATAGGAAGAATCAATTTGGTAAAGATGAAGATACTCCCTGTATTTCTATATGCCCTAAGACATGCCCCAGTATGGATCCCAAAGTCCTTTTTTCGACAATTTGATTCAATTATTTTCCCCTTTCTGTGGAGGGCCAGGCCTCTCCGACTAAACAAAACCATCCTAAAATGCCCTTGGTTAGAGGGTGGCCTGGCGTGTCCTGATCTTCAACAGTACTTCTATGCGGCCTTACTTAACCATGCCCATAATTGGGTGGTGTCCGATGATTCCAACGCTGCTGTAGTTCTGGAAGCGGCTCTATTGGGGTCATATGAGTCTCTGAGAAACAGCTTGTATAGGGGAGTCAAGGCGCAATCCCCTCTCTCGACTTCAATAAAAACGGTGATTAGGATCTGGCAGCTTCTAGTTTGTAAACAATACCCTGACTCCCAAACGTGGTCCCCTGAGGTCCCACTTTGGTTTAATCCACAGCTCCCTCAGTTCCTAACGGTCCCGGACCCAAGCTTCTGGGCAGCGAGGGGGGTAAAGAAACTAGAGCACCTATTAGCGGCTGGTCATTTTCCCTCTTTTGATTTCTTCAAGGAACGTTTCGGGCTCCTTAACCAGCACTTCTTTAAATACTTATAAATCCGCCATGCCTTCAATGCGCAGTTCGGTCCCAGTCCTCCGTCTCTACTCCGCTCGTCCTTAGAATCTACCCTCCAAGAAGCCTCTTTGGCAAAACCTACCTCCTCATTCTATAGAGCTCTCCAGCCCTCAGTTCACGTTGGAATGGAGAATTTATTTAACAAATGGAAGAGTGTATGCCCTGAGCTGGAGGCGGAGGACTGGGAAGATATGTGGGAATATCCATTTACACAATTAGTCTCAGTCAGAGATTGTTTAATTCAGTTTAAAATATTACACTGTGTGTATATGACTCCGCATAGACTATCTAAAATTTATCCTAATTCAATCATGGTATGCTGGAGGTGTGGGAGTGCTGGAGCTGATTTTCTACACATGTTTTGGACATGCCCGGCAATTCGAGGTTTTTGGGGTGGGATCATGGCCTTTATTGAAGCTCTCACTACAATTCGTATTCCCTCAAAGGTTGAGATCTGTCTGCTGGGCTTGGTGGGCGACTTGGCTCACCGCCGGGCGGCCAGGACTCTCCTTGGTTTGCTCCTTTTCTACGCCAGGAAGGCCATCCTCCTGCACTGGAAACAGGCGTTGGCTCCCTCGCTCGACTCATGGAAGTCTTTAGTGAACTCTGTGGTCCCTCTATACAAAGCTACGTATGCTGCTAGGGGATGCCCAGCCAAATTTAATAAAGTATGGAACATATGGCTAGAATCAGACTCTACCAATGCCTCGCAATGAGGTCCTGATGGGTATGCTTAGGCTGATTTATTGGTCCAGTGGTCGTTCATTCATGAGTGTGTCTTCCCTTTATTAATGTATGGTAACTAAACAGCATGGTTTGCAGGATACCCCTGATTGCCTCCTTTTGTTGGTGGCACCCCTTGGGTCTGGGTATTGGGTGGCTATGAGCACTTCCAGGAACTGGGTTGTTTTAATTTTATGTTTTTTGTGCACTGTTTTTTTTTTTTGTTTGTTTGGTACTCTAAGCCTGGGTATGCCCAATAGGCTTTGTTTTGTTAAAACTTGAAAAATTTTCAATAAATACAAATTTTCAAAAAAAAAAAAACCAATAGTGAAAAAAACTATGT
>BLSH010151435.1:592942-610271 GCA_018402905.1 Glandirana rugosa | reverse complement strand
GATTTGTATTTTAGCAAAAAGTAAGAAATTTGGGTTTTTTTGCAAAATTGTCGCTCTTCTTTTGATTATAGCGGCGATCAGAAATGACGCAGAGGGGATCAAATACCACCAAAAGAAAGCTCTATTTGTGGGAAAAAAAGGACGCAAATTTCGTTTGGGTACAACGTCGCACGACCGCGCAATTGTCAGTTAAAGCGACGCAGTGCCGAATCGCAAAAAGGCCTCCGGTCCTAAAGCTGGAAATCCTTCCGGTCCTTAAGTGGTTAAGCAACAGTAGGAAACTCTCCCTATAGAACTTGGAGATGATTTTAGATTCTAAAATCATCTCCAAGTTGTACAGGGAAAGCCTCCAGCTGTTGCTTTAAGGGAAAGATTATTGTTCTAAAATCATCTCCAAAGTGTGTGGGAAAAGTCTATTGCAACTTTGGAGATGATTTTAGAACAGTAATATGGCTCTATGCGGCTGCAATAGACTTTTCCCACACACTTTGGAGATGATTTTAGAACAGTAATATGACTCTATGCGCCTGCAATAGACTTTTCCCACACACTTTGGAGATGATTTTAGAACAGTAATATGGCTCTATGCAGCTGCAATAGAATTTTCCCACACACTTTGAAGATGATTTTAGAGCAGTAATATGGCTCTATGCGGCTGCAATAGACTTTTCCCACACACTTTGAAGATTATTTTAGAACAGTAATATGGCTCTATGCGGCTGCAATAGACTTTTCCCACACACTTTGGAGATTATTTTAGAACAGTAATATGGCTCTATGCGGCTGCAATAGGCTTTTCCCACACACTTTGGAGATGATTTTAGAACAGTAATATGGCTCTATGCAAATGCAATAGACTTTTCCCACACACTTTGGAGATGATTTTAGAACAGTAATATGGCTCTATGCAAATGCAATAGACTTCTCCCACACACTTTGGAGATGATTTTAGAACAGTAATCAGCAACATCGGGAACCTTTCCCTGTACAACTTGATGATGATTTTAGAACAATAATCTTTCCCTTAAAGCAACAGCTGGAACCTTTCCCTTAAAGCAACAGACTCTACCTAGTCCAGTCAGATCATTCTGTACAGCAGGATGAGGTCTGCAATCTGTCCCTCAAAGCAGCATTACTAGTATCTCTCCCTACTCCACAATCAGATCGTTCAGTAATGCAGGATGAGATGCTCTGCAATCTGTCCCTCACAGAGCCAGCAGCATCCTCTCCCTAAACTATCCTGAGAGCATATGACATGCAGCACTGTGACTCCAGCCCCATATAGAGGCTGGGTCACATGGTGCACTGGCCAATCACAGCCATGCCATTAGTAGGCATGGCTGTGATGGCTTCTAAGGGAAAACCAGTGAAACACTTGTTGATTGGCTGCCCTTGGCAGCTTTTCAACACGTGGAATAAAATACCAGAACCCCGGACCCGGACTTTTTTTGAAAAGTCCGGGTTCGGGTCCGGGTCCCGGACACCCCAAAGTTCGGTACGGACCCAAACTTTACAGTCCGGGTTCGCTCAACTCTACTGATAATCAGAGTACTGCAGGTGTTTACCCATATCATCTTATTGATTGTTTGTGTAAGTACACTTGCTAATTATTTCTTCTTTTAGGCTACGCTTGGCCGAATACATTCTTTGAAATAAATCAAGGCGTGTCTGTAAGTGCTGGATGAGCAAGGTGTGTCATCTTCAGGTGTGCGGATAAATCACAAAACAATTCAGTAGCTCCTGTGGGGGTAGTGCTACAATTTTATTGTACCTTACTGCCCACAACACATCCCTTGCAGCTCAACCTAATAACCTAAATAACATTTGGGAGCCAGGAAGTATAAGGTATGTAGGTGACACCACCACCAGGTTAGGGCTATGCAGTCGTCATTGTTAATTTGAGTGCTTGTTCGCGCCATGTCCATTAAGCTGGCTTTTTTTCCATACCACCACACATGTATGGTATGAATAGGACACATACAGTATCTCACGAAAGTGAGTACACCCTTCACATTTTTGTAAATATGTTATATCTTTTCATGTGACAACACTGAAGAAATGACACTTTGCTACAATGTAAAGTAGTGAGAGTACAGCTTGTATAACAGTGTAAATTTGCTGTCCCCTCAAAATAACTCAACACAAAGCCATTAATGTCTAAACCGCTGGCAACAAAAGTGAGTACACCACTAAGTGAAAATGTCCAAATTGGGGCCAATTAGCCATTTTCCCTCTGTGGTATCATGTGACTCATTAGTGTTACAAGGTCTCAGGTGTGAATGGAGAGCAGGTGTGTTAAATTTGGTACTATCGCTCTCACTCTCTCATACTGGTCACTGGAAGTTCAACATGGCACCTCATGGCAAAGAACTCTCTGAGGATCTGAGAAACAGAATTGTTGCTCTACATAAAGATGGCCTAGGCTATAAGAAGATTGCCAAGACCCTGAAACTGAGCTGCAGCACGGTGGCCAGGGCCGTACATCGGTTTAACAGGGCAGGTTGCACTCAAAACAGGCCTAGCTATGGTTGACCAAAGAAGTTGAGTGCACACGTTCAGCCTCCTATCCAGAGGTTGTCTTTGGGAAATAGATGCATGAGTGCTGCCAGCATTGCTGCGGAGGTTGAAGGGGTGGGGGGGTCAGCCTGTCAGTGCTCAGACCGTACGCAGCACACTGCATCAAATTGGTCTGCATGGTTGTCATCCCAGAAGGAAGCCTCTTCTAAAGATGATGCACAAGAAAGCCGCAAACAGTTTGCTGAAGGCAAGCAGACTAAAGACATGGATTACTGGAACCATGTCTTTTGGTCTGATGAGACCAAGATAAAATTATTTGGCTCAGATGGTGTCAAGCGTGTGTGGCGGCAACCAGGTGAGGAGTACAAAGACAAATGTGTGTTGCCTACAGTCAAGCATGGTGGTGGGAGTGTCATGATCTGTGGCTGTATGATTGATTCAGGCACTGGGGACCTACAGTTCATTGAGGGAACCATGAATGCCAACATGTACTGTGACATACTGAAGCAGAGCATGATCCCCTCCCCTCAGAGACTGGGCCACAGGGCAGTATTCCACCATGATAACGACCCCAAACACACCTCCAAGATGACCACTGCCTTGCTAAAGAAGCTGAGGGTAAAGGTGATGAACTGGCCAAGCATGTCTCCAGACCTAAACCCTATTGAGCATCTGTGGGGCATCCTCAAATGGAAGGTGAAGAAGCGCAAGGTCTCTAACATTCACCAGCTCTTTGATGTCGTCATGAAGGAGTGGAAGAGGACTCCAGTGGCAACCTGTAAAGCTCCGGTGAACTCCATGGCCAAGAGGGTGAAGGCAGTGCAAGAAAAATGGTGGCCACACAAAATATTGATACTTTGGGCCCAATTTGGACATTTTCACTAAGGGGTGTACTCACTTTTGTTGCCAGTGGTTTAGACATTAATGGCTGCGTGTTCAGTTATTTTGAGGGGACAGCAAATTTACACTATGTGTAAGCACCTACTGTAGGGTGCGAAACGCGTCAGTGGACTTTCCTATCGTTGTCTATATCACCCTTTGATGCAATAAAATCGTTTTTGGAAATTGGATCGTTTGAGTGCGGCTACTTCCAACCTTGTTGCTGTTACTACTTGATTGCTTCATCAGCCTGCACCTGCCCTTGTGAGTCAGCACACCAGATCCACACGAGCTGTGCTGCCCTCTGAGCGGTGAGCCTGCACCAGCAAATTTACACTGTTAGCTGTACACTCACTACTTTACATTGTAGCAAAGTGTCATTTCTTCAGTGTTGTCACATGAAAAGATAGAATAAAATATTTACAAAAATGTGAGGGGTGTACTCACTTTTGTGAGATACTGTATATAATATATATATATATATATATATATATATGTTATTCTGCACAGAACGGATGCCCTGTAGCAGTAAATCGTAGTCACCTGGGTATATATACCCTATGTACCAGCATCCCAGAAATATTAATAAAGACCAAAATTCCCCTTGGACTATTGGGATTTTTAGGGCACAGATAATGAGTTTAAACCGTTTGTATAAAAAATAACATTTTTATTGCAAATCTTGAAAATACAAAAATATATTAAAATGTGTTGTTATACAACCATATGGCATATGTAGCCAGCAAAGACAGGGTTTGCATCAAAGATGGATTTTAATGGATTTTAAGCAAATCTTGTCAAGTGGCCCGACATGTTTCAGGATATTCCAATCCCTTCTTCAGGGGCATTCATATATACGAGACAAGAAAAATACTGAAAAATATACATACAAGTTTAGTAGGTTAACTTCATCTATACACATAGTTCTTCATGAAATACAACATTGATGTAATCAGATTTTCATACATACATTGGGTTACCTTGTTAGGCCATGCTCCAACCCCATCAGGCGTGATGCCAACCCCGTGAATAAAAAAGCCACCGGGATAGGGCCGGTAGCGGTGACCAGCCCCAAGATGTTAGGCCCAGTGGATGGACAGATGACCACCCAGCGCCCCACTGGACTCCCCAACACTGACCCTCGCAGGCGTCGTGGCGTGATGGATACGGCAACCGTCAATGATGAACTGCCGTGTTTGGATGTCAGAACATCTGTATAGAGAACACAGAGTCTGTAAGCATGTAGTTGAAGACATATAATGCCTATATTCAATATTTGTTAAACTTAGAATTGCTGAATCAAACATTTGCAGAAATTGATATTGAAATATGTATATATATACACACACACCGATGTGGAGAGGCAAAGTGAACTTCAAATGGAGCTAGGGATTTTTTGTACCTTCCATAGTTAGAGCTAATAAATGCTCAGAAAAAATGTACCCAAGACATAGTAAAAGGCCCATTATGGGCTCAATGTTTGTTAAAGCAGAAGGTACTGGTCAATCCGCATCTAGTAAGGCAGTAAATCTGCTATGGGGTGGTTAAGGCACAAATACTTCAGCATGATCACAGAAAACAAAGAATTTTAAGCATCCAATATTGCAGAGAAACATTAATAAAAAATATCTGCCCTGCTATCACTTATAATCAAGGAGATTTGTTGACCATGTATCAGCTTTATTCATAGGGCTTATTAGCACTTGATATCTAAGAGCTGCTGCAATGGAGTTACAGCTAATCAGCCATCACTTTATGATCTGCTGGAATTGTTATTTTTATTATTATATTTATACATGTATAGTACTGTTTTGTGTTTTTTTTTTTTTTTTTTGTTTTTTTTGCTGCATTCTTCTTACTCTTAGTCTTCCACATGCTGCTCTCTGCAAGCCACAGCATTTATCCCTGAGGAAGGAGACGCAGGTGCCTAAAGAGGGTCGGCTGTCTTTGACCCCACAATAAACAGTCTACTTTGTCAGAGAGGTCTGAGTGTCCTGGAATTTCTTCAGCACTTTGAATTTCATCATTGCCCTTCTTTCCCCTACCCCTAATGGCTTAAAATGTTACTATGAGCATTTTTTAGCAAAGTTTATATGTAGAACGATCTGTGTCACCCTACAGCAACCAAACAAATTCGGATCCGCACTGGAAGAGGGCAGTCTAAGTTTTCGACAGTAGTTTTAGGCAGCTGTGTCACCCCACCACTGCCTTGTACTAATGGGAGAGGATTGTCTGCACAGCCAGATCTTTGTCCGCAACTTTACCAGCCCAAGTCTTATTGTTTATTTCACGGATACTATCAGTGTACTGCACATTTAATCCTATGCTGCACAAACTTATGTCATGGATGTACTTTTCGCATTACATAAATCATGCATAGACAGATATCACTTGGCTATGTACGACTCAGCATTCTGTCATACCAGACTTAGTGTTGGGTGTGTTTTGCTGAGCCAGTCATCACTCTCACCTCTTACACAACAGACTCAGCCATGAGCCAATAAGAGTTAGACACAATGGGGACCTGGCCAAAATTTTCAGTAAGTGGTTTTGGTGACCCAATTGTTCAGATAAAGAGCTTATGGGATTGTTTGGTGGGGGGAAAAAAGCTAAATTTGGGCTATGTTCTGTCTCTGCTCAGAATTGCATCAATCCTGGTCACATTCCAGTATCATCTTTGATGAACAGGTGAGGATCAGTCCTTGTCATCACTGCGCATAGATCACCATAATTTACTCTCCTAACGAAAAGGCGTAAGGAATATTGGCATAAAAGATCACAGCTGGAATAGCTGACAAATTGATATTTCAAGATAGTGGCTAAGTGGTTAGCACTTCTGCCTTGCAACAGGGTGGTTGGTTTGAATCCCAACCATGGCAATAAATGCCTGGTGTTTGTATGTCCTCCCTGTGCCTGCATGAGTTTCCTCTGGGTTTGGGTACTCCAGTTTCCTCCCATACTCCAAAGACATGCTGGTGAGTTAATTGGCTCCAGTCTAATTTGGCCAGAGTATGTATATATATGAGTTAGGGACCTTAGATTGTAAGCTCCTTGAGGGCAGGGACTGATGTGAATGTGCAACGTATATGCAAATTGTCAGGACTATATAAGTACCTGAAATAAATATTAGTGATCTCTTCTTTAATCTATGGGAGTACCATCAATGGGACATATATAGCAATGCTTAACTAGAGGCGATCCCATTTATACCCATTAGAGGTTTTCAGCTGCCTGCCATAGTTCTGGGTCTCTTATGTATCACTCATCCTATAGGAAAGTATGAGGTAACCATCAGGTGAATAGTGATCTTTCAAGTTCTCCTTGCTGTGCAACCTGAAAATAACCTTCAGACCGAGAAAGTTCAAATTATATTTTTATTGGCAACTTAGCTACGTGAGAGCATACCCTTTGGCTGTCAGAGCATGCTCTGATAAAACAGATCTAAAACCACATTTTTATAGGGTTTCTTATCACAAGCAACACACACATAGCATGGCATTATTACACATCAACATGTCATCTGACCCGGCATGGCATGGTATTTTCTTTGTTAACCACTTTGACCAGAGAAAATATGTTTTTTAGTAAAAATGTCATGTTCAAACGCCATCTTAGCTTTTCACTTCTATAATGTAAAGAATATACTATAAGTCACTCCTATGCTTACTTATAAATGTAATTGAATATTATTATTCTTGCTTTACTTAAAGTTAATGCATCATCATGATGTAGGTTGCAGTAAGGGTCATGTTATCCCTATACAAGGTAAACTGCTCTGGATTTATTAATTACTGCATACAGTATGTCACAATGTTAGTACTCTCATAGATGCAGTAGAGATAGAAATTGACTGTCTATGGAAAAAATACAAAGGTTGCCTGTCCCAGTCAGCTTAAATAACATAATTAAAAGCTTTTAAAATTTTTGGTAAAAAACAGAGGTTTTGTTGTACACCAGTACATGTAAAGCCTCATTGCCATGTCAAAGTGCATCCTTTAACTCAGAACTATCTGAGCGCTCACAGAAGTCTTCCAGTGTGCATAGCTCCCAACTATCCCTGATTTTGAGGGACTGTCCCTGATTTGGAACAATGTCCATCTTTCCTTAATTCCTCCTTATTTGTCCCTCATTTTGGTCTGATCTATATAGTTGTATATAAAATCCACCTTCTATCCTTAAAAAAGTGTTTCCCAGTGCTAAACTTTTCATCCAATTTCTAAACTACTGCATCTGGAAATTTCAAAAAGCAGAATAAAGGAATAGCAGTGGTAAAAAAAAGCACTTACCGTATATACTCGGGTATAAGCCGACCCGAATATAAGCCGAGGCACCAAATTTTACCACAAAAAAATGGGAAAACGTATTGACTCGAGTATAAGCCTAGGGTGGGAAATGCAGCAGCCACTAGTAAATTTCAAAAACAGAAAAGGCTTCATCCTGACAGATACCCTGCAGCAGCTGGCAGGAGAGGGGAGGGGGGACCCTGTAGATCTGTGGGGACAAGGGGAGAGTCCATGAAAGAGCACGGGGCCAGGAAAAAGTAGAGGGGGGCTGGAGAGCACACAGGGGGGGCAGTAGAAAGAAGCGCACACACACACATATACACAAACATATAAACACAGACACACATATATACATATATATATATATATATATATATATATTGGGCAACTCAGTGGTGTAGTGGATAGCACTTTCGCCTGGCAGCAAAAGGGTCCCTGGTTCTAATCCCAACCACGACACTCCCTGCCTGGAGCTGGCATGTTCTTCCTGTGCCTGCATGGGTTTCCTCCCACACTCCAAATACATGCTGGTAGGTTAATTGGATCCTGTCTAAATTGGTCCTAGTATGTGTATGTATGAATGTGAGTTAGGAACCTTAGATTGTAAGCTCCTTGAGGGCAGGGACTGATGTGAATGTACAATATATATGTAAAGCGCTGTGTAAATTTTCAGCGCTATATAAGAACCTGGAATAAATAAAAAAATAAAAACACACACGTAGAATTACAGACAGCCTTTTAAAAAACGGCATTACCTTCTTCTCTTCCTGCCAGGTACTGCACTGTAGGGGGAGACAAAGAGCACAGCACACACTGCTTTCAATTACAGTTACTCACTCGAGTATAAGCCGAGGGGGGGGGGGGGGAGGGCCTTTTTCAGCATAAAAAATGTACTGAAAAACTTGGCGTATACTCAAGTATATACGGTATGTGTTTAACAAATAATTTTGTTTAATTCTCCTTTAAAGGGGGCATGGCAGGGGGTGTGCCCTATGCCTACATACTTTTGCTAATAGGTGTCCCTCGTTCCCATCTCAAAAAGATGGGAGGTATGAGTGTGTGTCTGCACCAACTAAAGTCCTCTTGTGTATTTGCTCCAAATTAAGTCCTTCAGTGTGCGTCTGCACATGAATTCCTGCAGTTTATCTGCACCAAATGAAGCCTCCAGCCTGTCTGCTTCAAATGAAGTCCTTCTGTGTATGTTTAGATCAAATTAAGTTTGCCCGTGTGTGCCTACACAAAATGAAGTCCTCCAGTATGTCTCCACCAAATGAAGTCCTTCGATGTGTGCCTACACAAAATTAAGTCCTCCAGCATGTCTGCGCCAAATGAAGTCTTTCAGTGTGTGTCTGCACCAGGGTTGCCAACCGCCAGTAAATTTACTGACAGTTTGTAAAAATTTGTGATTTTTACAACTGTCTATAAATATCAGGGTCTGATAATTAGTCATGCTGTGCTGATTTTTTAAGTGTAAACCAGGCAAATTATTTGATATGGGCATTGTGAGTGTTTCCATGTTGTGTTTAAATATCAATCGTGTTGGTTTTTAATAGGAGTTCTGTTATTTTTCAGGTTGCCAGTGAAAAATGTGCTCCACCAGTAAAATGTCCATGTTTTGCCAGTAAAAAATGCTGCAGGAGGTTAGCAACACTGGTCTGCAGCAAATGAAGTCCTCTACTGTGTGTCTGCACCAAATAAAGTCCTGCAGTATGTATTTGCACCAAATGAAGTCCTCTACTGTGTGTCTGCACCAAATAAAGCCCTCCAGTATCTATCTACACCCAATGAAGTCCTCCAGAGTCTGCACCCAATGAAATCCTCCACTGTTTATCTACACCAAATGAAGTCCTGCAGTGTATATCTGCACCAAATGAAATCCTCCAGTGTATTTGCACCTAATGAAGCCCTCCAGTGTGTGTCTGCATCCAATGAAGACCTTCAGTGTGTGTCTGCATCCAGTGAAGACCTTCAGTGTGTGTCTGCATCCAATGAAGACCTTCAGTGTGTGTCTGCATCCAATGAAGACCTTCAGTGTGTGTCTGCATCCAATGAAGACCTTCAGTGTGTGTCTGCATCCAATGAAGACCTCCAGTGTGTGTCTGCATCCAATGAAGACCTCCAGTGTGTGTCTGCATCCAATGAAGCCCTCCAGTGTGTGTCTGAATCCAATGAAGACCTCCAGTGTGTGTCTGCATCCAATGAAGACCTCCAGTGTGTGTCTGCATCCAATGAAGACCTCCAGTGTGTCTGTACACTCTCCCTGGCTAGACAGTAGAAAAGGATCCTAATCAAGCTTCCTCAAAATCCTCACCAAGCTTCTGAAACTCCCTCACTCTAATAGAAAATGTGTTTTCACTTCTTTGTGTAGAGAAAATGTGCAGCGCTAACCTGTGACTATACAAAGTATATATATATATATATATATATATATATATGCTTCCTCCCAATTCTAGGGTCATACACCACCTCACTAGGGGTATATAACATGTACATATAGTAGTGTAAGTGAAAACAGTATATAAATTAAAATTAAATGGATATAAACCACAGCATATAACAATATCTATCAATATTGTTTCAGCATATAAATAAAATTCAAAAACAGTATATATCTGTCAAGTGCAGAAAATATTGTTATTCCCAAGCAATATTAAAATACATGAAAACAACTAAAAATAATATTGAATGAATTATATAAAGTGTCCCGTGCAAACATTGATAATAGTCACACCAAGATGTGAATAGTTAAACACAAAGGGTTGATTTATTAAAGGCAAAAAGACTGAGCAGTTGCTCCAGATCTTAGTAAATGAGGTAAGGCTTCACTTTGCAAAGAATACCCAATCATGCGCAAGGAAAATGAAAGAAAAACAGCATTTTTGCTTGCACATGATTGGATGATGGAAGTCAGCAGAGTTTTTGCACATTTACTAATCTCTGAAGCAACTGCACTTGCAGAGGGCAACTGCACTTTGCAAAGTGCACATTCTTTTTCCCTTTAGTAAATCAACCCCATAGTGTCCAGTGCCTCTAAATAAATGAATATAAGCCCAGTGTTACTGGATCTTGATGAATTGTCTCTTGCAGAAATAGTAACTCCAATATATTCGTGACACATCCAAACATCCATGCTCAGTGGCTACCACCGAGTGACAAAATGTTGTGCTTAACAAAAAGCAGATGCACTACATGCTTTTCTGCTGCTTCTCCGTTGAAGTATATATATATATATTGAAATAAACAAAAAAGCCACGTTTTGCCTTTAACCTCCTAAGCAGTAAACATCAAAGCCTATATCAAGCCAATGTTGATCAAGCATATAGGACCTTGAGAACCAAGTATCACTTCACATGGGCTAAGGACTGAACCTCCAGTAGTATGTACATTCCATCAGAGACCACACATCGCCATACTTGTTTGGATAGACACAGAGGGTATCTGCAGGGTCAGCCAAACAAACAGAGCCTCCACATAGTGTAAAACCACTCAAGCAAATATTTATTAAAAAGTAGAAAACGTGTATCAAGGATAAAAAAATCAAGCACATCTCAAAGTAACACTTCTTGGGAATGCAAGGACTTGGACAGGGCGCAGACTGACGCGTTTCGTCCTCCTAGACGTCTTCTGGGGTGTTTTCACTTCTGCTTGCATCATTGTTTAGGGAATTTCCCCTGACATACACAGAAAGTGGGTAGACTTTTCTCCGCTTCCTGTTCTGAATGACAACTAGGACGTCAAATAGGATGTAAAGAGAAAACTGAAAGAAAGTATTATCCGGAGTTGGTCTTTAATTTAGTACCATCTCTCACTGAAATGTACAAATAGTCAGTAATAAATATACACAGGAAACCATCAAAATACCAGCAGTGTTAAAGTGAGAGTCTGTACAAGGTGAGATGCATAGACAGGTAATAACATTTGTTACCGTTTTATGAAAACTGGGGCTGTAAGCCATGACCATCACAAGGCAGTGTTCATTTTTCAAAAGCATTAGCTCCAGGTTTTATAAATCACCTTTGTGACATCACATGGACCCCAAAGCTGCTTCACTCCAGGGTGGGCCATCCATCACTGTGATGTCACTCAGCCTGCCCAAGGTTAGACATCGCACTAAGTACAGAAAGCTGTATTAGAGGTGCACATATGGCAAACAATCCTGGTACAATGTGAGAAAGGTTCCATACAACTAAAATTTAGCATTTATCTTACTGCTGTTGTCAGGTCACATTAGAAAGTGACGCTCTCCAGAGCTCTGTGTGTTAGGGAATAGAGACCTCTAAAAAAAAGAACACATGAATGTCTGAGTGACTTCATTAGCAATTCCCCTTCTGGAACAGCAAAAGACTTTCAACTCCAAGACTGTCACCTCCCTGAGAGCCACATCATGTGATAATAGCAGCACAGCTCCCAATCGTCCCCCTATGGACCCCAATGTACGCCCCCCTGTCTTCTTCAATTGTCTGTCTTTATCATACTTTTTAGGCTATAGTGTTCCTCTTTTTCATCTCAGAAAGTTGGGGGGTATGTCCCAATAGGCTGTGTCCTGGAGCTGAGTGCTAAAACAATTCTTCTAGCACCCAGTTCCAGGTCTATGCCAGTAGTATCAGATGGAGTCATCTGCCCAATGATATTGGCATAGTTCCAGCAGAAAGGACAGGGAGGGTGAATGCACAGTGCAGGACGCAGTGTTAGTTCAGGTAAGTGTCCACTTGAGCACCAATGTATTTTTACTTCATTTCTACTGACACCAACGCAACACGACTGACACCATTTGCTTTTTACACACTGACATCAATTCTTCTTTTACCCAGCAACACTAGGGCATTCTTCCTCCAACAGACACTAATGCTAGGCATTTTTTTTTCTTTTCACTGACCAGCAATATAAGGAGCCCTATGATAAATTCTCCTGACCCCTGAACTCTATAAATGATATTGTATATTACATGGTCCTGATCCCTGCACTTTATACATGGTATTGTACATCACATAATCTATAATTCTATACAATATATTGTACATTGCATAGTCCTGATCCCTGCACTCTATACATGGTATTGTAGATCACTAGAGTTGATCGAACCTCTGGAAGTTCGGGTTCTGCTGGTTCGGCCAAACTTCGGGAAAAAGTCCGGGTTTGGGACCGAACTTGACCCGAACTTTATCCCGGACCCCGAACCCCATTGAAATCAATGGGGACCTGAACTTTTAGGCACAAAAATGGCTGTAACAAAGTCCTGGCAAGTCCTAGTGGTCTGCAAAAGGAAGGAAAATGGGGGTAAGAATTGGACAAGTGCCCTACAAAGAAATGGGGATAGGGAAATAACTTAAAATAATTTTTAAGCTAAAATCACATAAAAAAATAAAAAATGGAGGTGGATATGGAGTTGGAGGTTGAGGAGGCGGTGGAAGTGGCGGTGGAGGAGGAGGAGGTAGCCAACACTGTTTTTTTTATTTTTGTGCAAGAAATGCACCGCTGGCCGCAAATGTAGTTATTGGAATATATATTTTTTTTAAAACTAGCAATGTAGATATTTTTTTATTTTTGTGCAAGAAATGCACCGCTGGCCGCAAATGTAGTTTTTAGAATTTTTTTTTTTTTTAAACCAGTAATGTAGACATTTTTTTTTATTTTTGTGCAAGAAATGCACCACTGGCCACAAATGTAGTTTTTAGAATTTTTTTTTTTTTAAACCAGCAATGTAGATGCACTTTTTAATTTTGTGCATGAAACAATAATGTGTCCCTTTAAGCAACAGCAGGAACCTCTCCCTATAGAACTAGGAGATGATTTTAGAACAATAATCTGTCCCTCTAAGCAACAGCTGGAAGAACCTTTCCCTATAGAACTTGGAGATGATTTTAGAACAATATTCTGTCCCTTAAAGCAACAGCTGGAACCTTTCCCTATAGAACTTGGAGATGATTTTAGAACAATAATCTGTCCCTCTAAGCAGTAGACTCTACCTAGTCCTGTCATATCGTTCTGTGCAGCAGGATGAGGTCTGCAATCTGTCCGTCAAAGCAGCAGTACTAGTATCTCTACCTAGTCCACAATCAGATTGTTCAGTAATGCAGGATGAGATGTTATATAATATCTGCAATCTGTCCCTCACAGAGCCAGCAGCATCCTCTCCCTAAACTAGCCTGAGAGCATATGACATGCAGCACGGTGACTCCAGCCCCATATAGAGGCTGGGTCACATGATGCACTGGCCATTCACAGCCATGCCATTAGTAGGCATGGCTGTGATGGCTTCTAAGGGCAAACCAGTGAAACACTTGTTGATTGGCTGCCCTTGGCAGCTATTCAACACGTGGAATCAAATACCAGAACCCTGAACTCGAACCCAAACTTTTTTTGAAAAGTCCGGGTCCGGGTCCCGAACACCCCAAAGTTCGGTACGAACCCGAACTTTACAGTTCGGGTTCGCTCAACTCTATAAATCACATAATCCCGACCCCTGCATTCTATACACTATATTGTACACTGCATAGTCCTGATCCCTGCTCTCTCTCTCTCTCCATAATCATAATATCTTGTACATTGCATAGCCCTGACCCCTGAACTCTATACAATATAATGTACACTGCATAGTCCTGATCCCTGCTCTCTCTCTCTCCATAATCATAATATCTTGTACATTGCATAGTCCTGATCCCTGAACTCTATACAATATATTGTACACTGCATAGTCCTGATGCCTGCTCTCTCTCTCTCCATAATCATAATATCTTGTACATTGCATAGCCCTGACCCCTCTACATCACATACTCCTGACTCCTGCACTCTATATACTATATTGTAGCTGACCCCTTGATTGCGCAGACCCCTGCACTCTATACCCTGTTGTACATGACATATTCCTGACTCCTGCAATCAATGCAATGTATTGTACATCACATAGTAGTCTTGACCTCTGCACTCTATACTAAGGTGACCAGATTTTTAAAATTAAATCCGGGGACATATATATATTTCTTTTTTATTGGCAAATGGTAAACTGTTGTATAAGCATATTTTCCTCAAATGATATATGCAGTGTATATGGTGTGTGTTTATGGAATGATTTTATGATATATACGTTATTTATCACATTTCGTCCATAAATAAAGATTTAAAAAAAAGATCCTTCTTAGAATTTTTTTTAGATATGACAACCAAATGTTATGAAGATAAGCTAGAGAAAAAGTCAGGAGTGCATGGCATAAAGAATGCAGGGCTCAGCTGTGCTCATCTATGCAGCCTGACCAGTGCCCATCTATGCAGCCTCACCAGTGCCCATCTATGCAGCTTCACCAGTGCCCAGTAATGCAGCCTCACCAGTGCCCAGCAATGCAGCCTCACCAGTGCCCAGCAATGCAGCCTCTCCAGTGCCCATTCAATGCATCCTCACCAGTGCCCAGCAATGCAGCCTCTCCAGTGCCCAGGAATGCAGCCTCACCAGTGCCCAGGAATACAGCCTCACCAGTGCCCAGTAATGCAGCCTCACCCATGTCCAGCAATGCAACCTCACCAGTGCCCAGCAATGCAGCCTCACCTGTGCCCATGAATGCAGCTTCACCTGTGCCCAGGAATGCAGCCTCACCTGTGCCCATCAATGCAGCCTAACCTGTGCCCATGAATGCAGCATCACCTGTGCCCAGCAATGCAGCCTCACCTGTGCCCAGGAATGCAGCCTCATCAGTGGCTAGGAATGCTGCGTAACATGTGTCCAGCAATGCAGCCTCACCTGTGCCCAGGAATGCAGCGTCACCTGTGCCCAGGAATGCAGTGTAATTTGTGCTCAGTAATGCAGCCTCACCTGTGCCCAGGAATGCAGCATCACCTGTACCCAGGAATGCAGCCTCATGTGTGCCCAGCAATGCAGCCTCACCTGTGCTCAGCAATGCAGCCTCACCAGTGCCCAGCAATGCAGCCTCACCAGTGCCCAGGAATGCAGCGTCACTTGTGCCCAGAAATGCAACCTCACCTGTGCTCAGGAATGAAGCCTCACGTGTACCCAGCAATGCAGCCTCACGTGTGCAAGAGATCAAAGAGGAAAGCCTATCATCACACATATCCTGGGAGGGTGCTGAGGCAGAGGGGAGACGGTTCGCCCCGGGTGCCACACACTGGGGGGGGGGGGGGATGTCAGGCCGACGTGTCTGCTGTGTCAACTTTAATTTGAATCACCGGGTGTCCGAGGTCACACAAGTCTCACCTCCCGGACCAGCTTCTACCTATGAGAGATAGCACATGTCCATTGGACAAAAGTGCTGTCTGTCGAAGGAGAAAACAAGGAGGCGGGACTTGTGTGATGACAATTCAAATTAAAGCTGACACAGCGGGAGACATCGGCCCGACACACCTTTAGTGTGTGGCACCTGAGGCGGACCGCCCCCCCGCCTCAGCAACTACCCAGGATCGGCCTGCACCTGGCACCACCCTTGCAATCCAGGGACAGACCTGGGGACAGACAGGCTCCAGGGACAGCGTCCTCAATCCGGGGACTGTCCCTGGAAACCTATGTTGAACATTGCCTAGTCCTAATCCATACTCTCTATACCAGCCTTTCTCAACCTTTCTAATACAGATGAACCCTTGAAATAACTTTTCAGTCTCAGGGAACCCCTACTAAAAATTACTATATCTACAACTCATGATACATTAGTGTGATGGTCAGTGGGAAGAATGCTCCTTACATTTGTGATCACTGGGAGAAATTACCCCCTTCCCACTTGCGATCAATCAGTGGGAACTTATCTGAGAGGCAAAAATTGCTCATTGCTCAAGGAACTCCTAGCAACCTCTGGAGGAATCCTGCTATATACAACATATTGTACATTACAAAGTCCTGACCACTGCAGTCATTTTACTATTCTGAACAGTGCAATGTCCTGACCTCTGCACTCTGTATGCTATGTTGTATGTTTCATATTTCTGGCATTTATTGTCTTAATAGTTGTTTGGTTGCTAAGTAGCTCCCAACTGTTTTAAAGCGGTAATAAATCGCATCCAATAAAAAATCAGCATTGCATACTAGCACATCATGACAGACTTACCTGAAAACGAACACCTCCAGCGGCGCTCTGTCACCGCTGAAGGTGCTTCCATCTTCACCCGGTCTTCCTTGCGGGCTTCGGCTATCTGATTGGCCGGGCCGGCAGTGACGTCCCTCCCACGCATGGGCGTGGGAGTCGCTGTTTACACGGTTTTGAAGGAATGGCACGGGTATGCTGTTCCTTGAGAGCGCATGCGCCGGTGATGTCACTAGCTGCATCTAAAGTAAATATCTCCTAAACGGTGCATGTTTAGGAGATATTTACAGTACCTATAGGTAACAATCATACATGGGAGTTTATTCCCACTTTAACCACCTCCCACCCGGTCACTGAATATATACGGCCAGATGGGAGCTTCCCCGTTCTGACAGGACGTGTATTTACGTCCTGCAGAATGGGAGCTCGCAGCGCGGCCACGCGGTGCCCTGCGGCTGGATCCTGTGATCATTATGATCACAGGATCCAGCTGAGCAGAGATTGGGATACGGGCGCATTGATTGGTGTCCAATCACAGCCGTCACATTGTAAACAGAGACGAACGTCTCTGTGACAGTTGTCCCACTGCCGAGCTCAGTGAGAGCTCAGTGTCTACGTCGATCACTGTAG
>BLSH010151435.1:565450-582609 GCA_018402905.1 Glandirana rugosa | reverse complement strand
CTTGCCCAGTGTAAGGAAACTTGGTTTGAGGCGAAGATCATGGGTCCTCCAGCAAGATAAAGACCCAAAGCACACCTCCAAAAGCACGCAGGAATGGTTGAAAGGGAAAAAATTTACTGTTTTAAAATGGCCAGCAATGAGTCCTGATCTCAATCCAATTGAAAATCTTTGGGGGGAGCTGAAAACTGCCATTGGAGAAAGGAACCCTGCAAATGTTCAAGAGCTTGAGCATATTGCAAAGGAAGTGTGGGAGAAAATGCCACCCGAGAAGTGCAAGAAGCTTATCGATGGATATAAGAAACGTTTGGAGGCTGTCATCGCTGCCAAAGGGTGTGCAACCAAATATTAAGGAGGGGTGCCAATATTAGTGCACATGCTGGCTTTCTGTTTTTTCTTTATAATTACAATATCTATGTTGAAATAACAATTGTCTTTGTTAAATTACTTTGGACCTCCAATTAAAAGATCCTGCTGATATAAATTTGGTACATTTATTTCTGAAGACATTCACTCAGTTATGCAAAACATGAAGGGGTGCCAATAATGGTGAGCAGGACTGTAAATACCATCTTAGAGCTATCTTCAGGCTGGTCACATGACTCGTGGCCGCTATACACCTCCAATACAGGGCTACTGCAGGAGGGGCTGAGCGGCCATTTGACCTCCCTGGCTGACGTCAGAGGGAGATCTCAGCCCCTCCTGCAGTAGACCTGGATTGGAGGTGTAGAGCGGCTGCAAGTCACGTGACCAGCCTGAAAATAGCTCTAAAACGGTAGTTACATGCCTCGTTTTGATAAAATGCATATACAGTGTAGTATACCTAGCTATAATAGAGGGGCTGGCAGTGATTTAAATGTTTGGGTTAACAACCACTTTAACTGCAGGTGGAAGTTCCTCCAATAACATCCCTGTGCAGGTGTTGGTGGATAAGAAGAGGTGTTTAAAGAAGGTACAGCAGCAGAGGGACACCTGCAGGTGGCAACTCCATCAATCCCATCCCTGAACAGGTGTTGGTTTATAAAAAGGCATGTCTATAGGTGGTACAACAGGAGAGGGGCTCTAACCTACAGGTGGCAAGGTCACCAATCACATTCCTGCACAGGTGTCGGTGTATAAGAAGGCATGCCTATAGATGGTAAAGAAGAGGAGAGGGGGGGCAGTTGTTGGGGGGCAGGGCCTGGGGGTACTTTCCACGCTGAGCTTGGTCATCAATGCCCCGGACTAGGTGGGGACCGCGTTCATGTGAGAATCAAATGTACAGAGTCCTTCTGTAAAGTGCTGTCCCATGTTACTATACACACTTCACCTGTTGTATATTGCATTTAGCCCATGCCCTCTCCACCAGTCCAGCTCACCCCTGCCTCCTCTCTCCCAGTAACAGAATGGGGTTCCGCCCCAATCTCTTTCCTCTTTCATGCACCATGTGGCCACAGTGTGGGTCTCCATAACGCGGGATTGGTCCCGATGCTTTTGGGAAACTTACCGATGGGACGGAGCCAGATCGCCGACCCCCTCGCTACTGAAGGGTCCGTCACCATGCCAAGTACCACGCTTCACAACCGGCTTCAATGTACCTTGCACTAGTACTTGGTTACTCATAACATCTGCATTCCTCCTCCTGCTTGTCTTGCAGAGTACCCTTTGTAATGGCTTTGCTTCGTACCCCACATGTGCTTTACTGACTTCTTCTAGATCTTTCATAGACCATCGTGTATCACTTAAATACCTTCATACCAGGCTTAGAACAGTTGATGCAACTTTACTGAACATTTTGCGGCAAAGTTCAACATGAACAATATAGTGCAATATTCCCTGACTGATTCAACTAGGCTGCCCAGGCATACCTCAACAAGGGGATAGTCCAATACTGATATCTTCCAAGACTTAGGCCACTTTCACACTGAGGCGCCTGTGCTGTTAGTGCTAAAGCGCCACTCGTTTAGGCGACGCTTTAGCGGTTTTTTAGCGGCGCTTTTCAGCCGCTAGCGGGGCACTTTTAAAAAAAAAATGGTGAAAAGTCTCCTCTTGCAGCACTTTCAAAATGCTTTTAAGGCACTTTGGAAGCGCTTCCCATTCATTGCAATGGGCAGGGGCGTTTTGGGAGCACTGGTTACAACCCCCCTCCAAAGATGCTGCTTGTAGGACTTTTTTTCCCGTCCCGCAAGCGCACCGCCGGAGTGTGAAAGCACTCATTTCAATTAATGGGAGGCAGGTTTTAGTTTTACAGGTGCTATTTTTAGCGCTAAAATGCCTGCAAACTGCCTAAAGCCTCCTACACATGCTTAGATTTTCGGACGACGAACGTCCATTTTTTGCTGCATGCTAGTCTCATGTCAAAAGTGAAGAGGTTACTGAGCATATGAAACTTCTCGTACGTCAGAATACAACGTCAGAAGTGACGTAATATGTTGAATAGTTTTGTATTTTTTTTAGTTTCTGAGCATGCGTAGTCTTGCTCTTACTATTTTTTTCGGACAAAAACCGAACTAATTAAATGAAAATCGGATGTTGACTTCACGTACAACAAAAATTTTATAGTATGCACATCAGGATTTTTTTGGCCAAAAAGTCAGAATCGACTGTCGAAAGAACCATACTAATGGTAAGATTTTTGGACGAACGGTCGTCAAATGAAAATTACCATAAGAATTTTGCATCGTGTGTATGAGCCTTCAGAGTGAAAGGGGTCTTAGTAGTTCGTCGGCCTCCCCGTGTCTTCCAACATTGCTCCATGGCGGCTCACAAAGCAAGGTCCATAAAGACATGGATGAGCGAGTTTTTGGGGTGGGGGAAATGAACTAGCCTGCACAGAGTCCTGACCTCAACCCGATAGAAAACCCACCACCCGCCAGTTAAGTCAGCAGCTACAAAAAGTGTAGCTGCTGACTTTTAACAATCGGACACTCACCTGTCCCTCGCTCCAGCGATGCGGCCGCCCGAAGGTTCGGTTCTCTCCCCCTCCCCTCGGTGGCGCCGGCATCACAAGTGTGGGCGCCTGGCTTTGGCTTCAAAGCCGGGCGCGCAATGCGCATGTGTGAGTCGCGCTGCGCTTTGTGAATGGTCGGCATATTTTCTGGGACCTGTGATGTGCCCCAGAAGATCACCGGGTGGGTGGGGGGGGGTGAACTTCCTTCTGGCTCTGCTGCGCCAGGACAGGAAGTGCAGCTGGAACCCAGCTACCCCCCCCCCCCCAAAAAAATGACATGCCAATTGTGGCATGTCAGGGGGTCACCTCCCCTTAAAGCCAAAGTCAACTTTTGGGTGGAACTCCGCTTTAAAGTTCATGTGCGTGTAAAATGTAAAATCAGGCGTCCCAATACTTTAATATAGTGTACGTTCAACTAAATTTCTGAATCACTTGCTGTCAGAATCCTCCTGAACTATTATGGTTAATTTTATCCTAAATTGAATCTTTGAGAATAGAAACATGACATTGCTGGCACACTTATACAGATGCAGTCTTCGGAGGAGTCATCCTGATCCCCGGCTTCAATGCCTACCTACTAGCATAAACAAGCAGAACGAGAGTTCAGTTTTCCAGCCTTCACTGGCTGCATGCTTGTGCAGGTGCAGTTGACTGCCCCCCATCCTGGCGCCCCTCTCAATACAGCACCTGGGGCAGCAGCCCCCCCACCCTGATTGTGCTGACTCACATGAGTAGTACAGCCAAGGTGATTAGGACAATCCTAGTGCCTTTAAAACCAAGTGGTTTAGGGGGCATTTCCTGAGCTTTGCCAACCAGGCAACTAAATGCAAACCTTCAAAAAACGCATTTGGCAGTTGTAAAAATGCACGGCGAGGCTTCTTACTGGACCTTGAGACCCTAATTGTAGAGATTGTGCTGTGCAGATTACTGTTTGTTTACACACATTCCTGGAAGAAGTTATAGGCTGTTACACTGTATTCCACTCACCCGCACATTCCACTCATGGTGATTGTCATTGATAATGTGCTATAGATTCTCTTTATGGCGCTGATTTATAGCTTGCTGTGCATTCAGGACATTTGGCCTCCTCTATTCCAGCTTATAAAACTCTCTGCTAGATTCCTCATCACATGGCCCTGGGCTCATCAGAGAGATCTGGAAATGAATCCTGATCGTTAAATGACCCCAATTACAAGAACACCATTTCCTTTACAGAAAAGCAAAGCAGCATTAAAGCTGAAGTTCAATTTGTTTATAATATACGTCTTCCATGGTTTATCTTTCCCCACTCCTCATCATGCTGATGAAAATGTAAAGTGATATCAAAAGCTTACTTTTTTTAAATAACAAAGATATACTTATCTGCTCTGTGCAAACATTTTGCACAGAGCAGCCCCGATCAAGGCTGGATTCATGTAGGGGCTATTGGAGCTGCAGCTCCAAGCCCCTTCTTTAATATAGGCCCAGCCACCCAAAAAGAACAGGCTGCTCTTGGAAAGCAATGGGCCAATGGGGTGGGGGATGTCCTCTGATGGGCCCTGCATTCCACATTAACCAACTGGGCAGGGTGGTGGAATTGATAATGGGCACCGCAGGAACAGTCTTAACAGAAGCCTGGGGCATGCCAATGCAGGGCTCTTACAGAAGTCTGGGGCTTCCATAGTGTTAGTCTTTCAGGTCAGAATGCACGCCGATGCACAGCCCATACGGAAACCAAGCAAATCAAATGACAGGCTTCCCTAGTGTTTTACGTCTGTGCGGCTGCACCCTTTTCAGCTTGGGTGCATGTCAGCACAGGCTCATGGAAACGCAAAAGGTTGTCCAGTAAAAGGTCCAACCAAAATCCTCAGCACCAAGCACATGATGCTCTTAATCCCCTGGCCCTGGCCCCGATCCTCCTCTTCTTTGGCCCCCCCGCCGGCACTCTGGGCTCCTCCCTTCTGCTGAGTGCCCCCATACCAAGCCTCTTGCTATAGGGGCACTCATGCCTGCTTGCTCCCGAACATAGGTGTGCACCCCAAAGCTCAAACACACACACCTTTCTCTGCAGCCTCAGCTGCACGGGACAGTGAATGAATGGGAAGTGCTGTGCTGAGAGGCTTCCTGTTCATTCACAAACTGGAGCATAATAAACACAGTCTACTATGCTTCAGTTATGAATGAACACAGTGAGTGAGTGTGTTCATTTAGAAAAGGAAAGGGCCAGTAAATGACATATTGATTAGCCACTCTCCATCTTGAAACACCCCCCCCCCTCCCGCAGCAGCCGGGGGGAGAGGAGAGGAAAGCCAACAGCACTGTGGTGAGGGGGGGGCACAACACAGGGGTAAGCCTGGGCAGTAAGGGGAATTAGCACAGCGCAGAGTGATTAGGGTGTGCCCGGGCACATACCCTGTGCACGCCTATGCTCCTGAACCCCACTCTGTGATTCCATAACACACACAGAATGAAGTTCGGCCCGGCTTTCTTCAATGGCTGTGATTGACCCACACAGCTGTCTCTGAGCCAATAAGGAGGGAAAGAGCTGGTACAGCAGCCGCTCTCGTGCACATCACTGAATCAGGCTCGGGAATTAGTATTAGGGGGGCTGCGCAGGAGCTGCATAATGAAGGTTTTCGTACCTTTATGCATAGAATGAATGAAGGTAAAAAGAACCTTCATTATGCAGCTGCCCCTGCAGCCCCCACTGTAGGGGGAGCTGTACTTGGTGGTTGTGGTACTCAGTTACTTGGGGAGCTGCAATCCATTCTGAATAATGTGTCTGGTTTTCAGGCGGTCTGAAACCCAGACACATGATTTAAAACCTGGACTGTCCGGGTCAATCCTGGACAGCTGGCAACCCTAACTGTACATAGCTTCCAGAAAACAGCAGACCACCTTAGGAAATACCCACATGTGACTCTGAGCCTTTATGAAATCGAATCCAGTGAATAGGAAAGGGTCAGGGACACAAATCGCGGCAAAATCGCAGGAAAAGGCACGGTACAAAAACGGGAAAAAAAATGCAGAAAGCGCAGCTGCATAGGTGTGAACCTAGACTAAGACCCAAAACACACTGTTAGATTTTCTGCAGATTTTGTCTTCAGATTTAGCAAAACCATGTAGTGCAAGGGCCTGCCTGATTGCATACAAATTGAAACTCTAAGCCCTGGTTCACACTTGTGCGATGCAGGAAGCAGTGCGATTCCAGAGCCGGTTCCTGCATCGCTCCTCTCCTGCAGGCAGTTCACACTGCTTTCTGTGAACCACTGCAGGTGTCATTACAAAGTTAATGACACCCCCAGTTTTTTTTTCACAGATCGCAGTGAGAGCTGTGCACTCGCACATGAATCAGATCGCATTGGGTGCGAACACCTGCACCTTTTTTGTGCAAATCTAATGTGAGTTCAGCCATAAAATCTGTATGGCTGAACTCGCATTGCTCAGATTCGCATGTGATCGGCACCTGTGGTGCGGGTGCGAATCACATGCGCTCGCTGACATCGTACAAGTGTGAACCCGGGCTTAAGGCTTGGCATCATATTATATAGTATTGGTAAATCTGAAGACAAAAATCTGCAGAAAATCTAATAGTGTGTATGGGGTCTTACAGGAGTTGTAAATCCTCACAGTGTTTCACATTAATACATTCTATGCATTAATGTGAAAAAAGCTTTCCCCAGAGCCCCCCTAATACTTACTTGAGCCCAATTGTTCCCGCGCCGGGGACGAGCACACCCTCTCCAGCCGGTGTCTTGGGTCCTCATTGGATAGATCGATAGCAGAGCAGCCATTGGCTCCCGCTGCTGTCAATCAAACACAATGAGATGGGAGCTGGGGCCAAGTCCTGCTGTCTGTGTCAATGGACGTAACAGCAGGACACAAAGTGCTTCCCTGAGGGGGTCACTCAATGCGGGGAGGAGCCAGGAGCACCGCTGGGGGACCCCAGAAGAGGAGGATCATGGCCACTCTGTGCAAAACCCTTGCACAGAGGAGGTAAGTATAACATGTTTGTTATTTTTTTTTTTTTTTTAAAAGCTGAACCTTTACAATCACTTTAAAGGCAAAACGCTGTTTTTTTGTTTCAATAGACTTCAATGGAGAAGCAGCAGAAAAGCATGTAGTGCGTTTTTAGCATGTTTTTGATTCGTCTTGCATTATTTAATCTGCCCAACAACAAATTGGCCAAATAAAAAGAATCAAAAATGCAAAACACATCAAAAACGCGTGGCCGAAAATGCGGAAAACACAGCAAAAAGCAGTGCTGAAACGCTCAAAAGCAACATGCATATATGTGGATCAAGCCTTAGACCCCATACACACTTTGTGTCTTTTTGTCTTCAGATTTACCAAAACCATATAATATGAGGTCAAACCATAAGAGTTTCCATTTGTATGCAATCAGGCAGGCCCTTGCACTACATGGTTTTGGTAAATCTGAAGACAAAAATGTGCATAAAATCTAATAGTGTGTATGGGGTCGAAAAAACTAGATGATGATGGATGCAGATTGCGTAGTATATGTTACCGTTAAGCCCCGTACACACGGTTCGACGATCGCATACAACAGGTCGTACTCACGACCGTTGTATGCGAAATCGATCGTTCGTATGCGCGATTTGAACAGTCGAACATACGACGGTCGTACAAGGGAGTTGTATGAGCAGACTAGAAAACTTGGTCGTACCAACAAGCTCTCATACGACCGTTGTATCGTGTGTACAGAGAAGTTGGTACAACAAAGTTGTATTGTGCAAAACACGCATGCCCAAAGTCAGGAATGGCTGGATGCTAATTACATGCACCTGAACGTTCTTCTGCGGACGTACGATCGTGTAGTGCAGTCAGTATGCTACATACAACAGCCAACATACGATTCGACACGATCGTACGTGCGATCGTCGAACCGTGTGTACGGGGCTTTAGTCTCCTGTATTGTACCTTAGACCCCCAGCCCCAATCATCTTTACAGTAGTTCCATTAAATGTTGCCGCAGGTTTAGTTAAAGTAGATGTAAGCCCAATCACAATAAATCTCATATAATCATTAAAACGTCAAAGAAATTCCAAAAATAATTTTCTGTGCAGTTAATCTGCAGTTTTTATTAAAATAATCCCTGGTGATCTGGCAAATGAAGTTCCTTGTTTAGGCACTTCCTGTTATAGGGTGACAACTGTCTCCCAATCGTACACTTGCCTTGCTCTCTGCCACATGTGCCCCCCAGTGGAGACTGCAAGCAACATGCACTGCACAGGCATGATCCATCATTGATATAAGGAAAGCAGTCCGAAGCAATGAGGTGCAGGCGATCAGCAAACTGAGATGAAAAGAGAGAGAGAGAAAAAAATTGTTTATTATACGCAGTGCTTTAGCAATCTAAATGTCACCCAGTTACAGTTTACATAAGCAATCATCTTATATCCCTTTTCTTCTCTGATAACTTCAACCCCAGATCTGTCATCTGTCAGGAGAAGAGGTGGTGCTGCTGGTGGCAGCTTTCTATGAGGGAAGTACTGCTTGTCAGGTGGTTTGACAGGTGGTACAGTGCGGGGTGTCTTTTGCCCGACACACTTACCACATAGTCCTTAGCAAAGCTGTGTCCAAGCCTTCTTCTTCTCTGTCCTTTTGAATGAATCCATTCAGCTCACAGTGAATACTCCTCATCCATGCTTCCTTTTTTACAGCTGATGTGATTTGTACCCCCTTGCTGGCATACACTCGAGCCTTAAAGGGTAAGTTCAACTTTTTTTCTTCTTCTAAATTCCAGCCCCCCTATGTACCAATATAGCATTCATGTACTTTTTTTTGCAAAAATATCAAAGTTTTCCATAAAATCTACAGACGCTTACCTTACTGTCCTCCATCCATGTTTCCAAACGTATCTATTGCTTCTGTCTTACTCCCTGGGTAGACTGTTGGTCATGGCACAGGAAGCAGTTGACCAGCTGACCTCATTAGCACACAGCCTGCATCATCCACCCTCCTACCTACCGCCCATCTCCATGTGCATGTTTTTTAAATGAAGTGCAATCAATCAGTGATCACCCTTCTTACTAAATCCACAATATAAAACCAGATTGCATAGTGTATGGCATCTTTATACAAGTACATTGGAGGGAGTGGACAGAAGCACTCAGCTGCCAAGCCCCGTTCACATTCCCACATGCGGTTTTTTTTTTTAGCCAGGTGGGGAGGCGTTTTGGGGGCATTTTCACTCATCACACATAGGGAAGCTCATCCACCTGAATGGGCCGCCCTACACGCAGCAATCGCCCTAAAGAAGCTTCAGCACTTTTTTTTATAGCAGAGCTTGGTGCAGTTTTTACTGCAAATTTTGCCACACATTTCTGAAACATAAGGAAACTTACAGATGTGAATGGAGCCACATTCTTCTTGTGTTAATGCACCAATTTCACTTTCAGGCCCCATCCACATCTAGTATAGTGGGAGCGTACATTTTGTGTCTCGTTTTTCCTATGGCACACATAGGGCAGCCCATTGATTTCAATAGGCTGTGCTATTTGTGGCTTATGGGACATTTTGGCATTTTGTGGGTTGTGTTTTTTTTCTTCTTACTGCAGCTTTTGCCACTCGTTTTTTCACATGGCAAAATGTGCGTTTTCTTCTGTGTTTGGTGTGCCGTTACCAATTAACGGCACTGAAAGTGCAACTAGTAATTTTAGGTGTATAAAATTGGCCATACACTATACAATCTGATTGTACAATCTCCTTTAGATCTGCCATCAATTATGTAGTGCAAGGGCCTACCTGATTGGATATAGAGTGATTGGCTAGATAGGTGTTTCCTCCTATTATATAAATTTGGTAAATCTAAAGGAGATTGTACATTCAGACTGTATAGTGTATGGCAACCTTTATACACCTAAAATTACTAGTTGCGCTTTCAGTTTGCATTAATTGTTAACGGCACACCAAACACAGAAGCAAACACACATTTTGCATGTTTTAATAAATGAGTGGCAAATGCTGCAAACACGTAACCCACAAAACACCGAAATATCCCATAAGCCATATATAGTGCAGCCAATTGAAATCAACGGGCTGCCCTATGCGTGCCAAAAGAAAAACGAGCCACAAAATGTGCGCTCCCACTATGCTAGATGTGAATGGGGCCTGAAAGTGAAATTGGTGCATTAACACAAGAACAATGAGGCTCCATTCACATCTGTGCGTTTCCTTACATTTCAGATATGCGCTGCACCAAAAATCACAGTAAAAAACACACCAAGCTCCATTCTGTTCTGAAGCTTCTTGGGGAGATTGCTGTGTGTAGGGCAGCCCTAAAAAAACGCATGTGGGAATGCGAGATGTGAACGGGGCTTGACAGCAGAGTGTTTCTGTCCACTCCCTCCTATGTACGTGTATAAAGATGCCCATACTAGGCAATGGGATTGTATATTGTGTATTTAGTGCAGTGTTTCTAAATTCCAGTCCTCAAGGCACACCAAAAGGTCATGTTTTCAGGCTCTCCATTATTTTGCACAGGAGATTTTATCAGTTTCACTGCCTTAGTAATTACCACAGCTGTTTCATCTGAGGGAAATCCTGAAAACATGACCTGTTGGTGCATCTTAAGGACTGGAATTGAGAAACACTGGTTTAGTAAGAAGAGTGATCACTGATTGATTGCATTTCATTTAAAAAATCTGCACCTGGAGATGGGCGGTAGGTAGGAGTGTGGATGATGCAGGATGTGTGCTAATGAGCTCAGCTGGTCAACTGCTTCCTGTGCCATGACCTACAGTCTGATCAGGAAATAAGGAAAAAGCAATAGATATGTCTGGAAACATGGATGTAGGACAGTAAGGTAAGTGTCTGTAAATTTTATGGAAAGCGTTGATATTTTTGCAAAAAAAGAACATGAATGTTATATTGGTACATAGGGAAGCTGGAATTTAGAAAAAAAAAAGTGAACTTATCCTTTAAACAGAGATAAGCATGCAAGGAAGAGTCAAGCCAAAAATGCTGTCCATTGCCGAGTGCCACTCCTACAACTCCTACACTGCCCAGATCTTACTTTCCTTTCTTTTACTTCCAGCTACATTTTCCCTGGTCATAGTGCAGAATTGAAAAAGTCAGATTACTAATAATTATTACAGAGTACATTAACTAATTCCATTTCACTTTCCTCCATCCTCACCCTATTCCACACCACATCTCTCCATGCTTACCCTATTCCACCATACTTCCCTCCATCCTTACCCTATTCCACGATACTTCCCTCCATCCTTACCCTATTCCACCATACTTCCCTCCATCCTTACCCTATTCCACCATACTTCCCTCCATCCTTACCCTATTCCATGATACTTCCCTCCATCCTTACCCTATTCCACCATACTTCCCTCCATCCTTACCCTATTCCACCATACTTCCCTCCATCCTTACCCTATTCCACCATACTTCCCTCCATCCTTACCCTATTCCACCATACTTCCCTCCATCCTTACCCTATTCCACCATACTTCCCTCCATCTTCATCCTATTCTATCATACTTCCCTCCCTTCTCACCCTATTCCACCATACTTCCCTCCATCCTTACTCTATTCCGCCATACTGCCCTCCATCCTTACCCTATTCCACCATACTGCGCTCCATCCTTACCCTATTCCACCATACTGCGCTCCATCCTTACCCTATTCCATCATACTGCCCTCCATCCTTACCCTATTCCACCATACTGCGCTCCATCCTTACCCTATTCCATCATACTGCCCTCCATCCTTACCCTATTCCACCATACATGCCTCCATTCTCACTGTATTCTACCGCACCTCTCTCCATCGCTTCATTTTTTCCAACATCTCTCAATTCTCACCCTATTTCACCACAGGTCCCTCCATCCTCATTCTTTTCCACCACAAATCCCTCAATTTATACCCTAATCCAACACACAAACAAAGGGTTGGGGGGGGGGCACACCCCAAAAATGCTTTTTCAAGGTTGGTGCTGCTATACAGACCAATATACAAATGAAACTACAGAGAATAGCTCACACATAAACAAAAAAAGGTTGCTTTCAAATTTTGCAAATCTACTTAAAGCGGAGTTCCACCCAGAAATTTCTATTTTACCTCATTCAAGTCCTTTGCCTATATAGACTTACCTTTGAAGGAAAAAAAAGTTATACTCGCCCTAAGTCGCTTGTTGCTAGGTGGTCCCTGCATTCTGCTCCTTTTTGGTCCTGGGCTCTTTTCCTCACTTCCTGCTTTGCCTGGCCTCCTAGGAGATGTGACTCATCATTTCCCAGGAGTCAGTGGGCTTCCCTGTACTGTAAAATCGTGTTATTTCCAGACAGGAAATGACACAATTTAAGGCAGACCGAGATCGAGGAGTGCATGATGGTTACCCACCATGCACTTCTTTCAGGAAGAGATGCCAGGAGACTACGGATGGGCTTCAAGTGCCCTCACCTAAAATGGAAAAGTCCAGCAGTGAGAGAAACAAAATTGTGAGTAAAAAATACATGGAATTACTAGGCGGTTTGAAGCAAGGAAACAAAAGGTTACATCTATTTAGTATTAAAAGATTGGATGCCATAAATAAAAAAAATTTCTGGGTGGAACTCCGCTTTAAAAACACCTGATCTTAATAAGTAAATATGGGGATTTGGTCACACCGTGCTTAAGCCCACCACTGCGTCAAAGTACCCGATTTTCAGTGAGTCCTATGCTATTCATAGAATGAAAAATAAAGCAGCACTATAAAAAAAGAAAAACAATGGTGCTGTTTAAAATAATGTTTTGTGTGCAATTGTGTTAGAGAGTGAGGGGAGGAGGCATGATAGAGCATGATGTTCAAATGGTGAAGGTCTGCTTTACAGAAGGACGTTAGCTGCAGGTCCAATGTCCCTCTTTTGGGACCAAGTTCCTCTGCACCTCTGTCTTATTCGTTTTTTTGAAAACGCAGTAAAGGTAGAGCAAGGTATGATGAAAAAAGCACTTGTGGGTAGGTGCAGCGTGGTGCGGCGGCAGAAAACACTCCAGATTCCAGATGCAGAGACACTGGAATATATTGTAATTGAAATTTGGCAATACACTACAAGCCCGGCGGGAAGGCAACCCAACCAGGAGCACTAATAGATGTAACAGCAAGGAATCAGTAGCAGAAGGTCATGGGTGTGCCAACAGCGTCTGTCTTGAGGAGCGGAATTTGGCCTGACTGGTCCATACACAAGTTAGGAGGCTTCCAGGTAGAATGGCGTGTTCCTGCACTTTTCCTACTCCTCAGGAACCTCTCCCCAACACTAAGCACTGTCCCTGACAGAGGAATGACCTGTTCTTTCTCTAGCCACAAGAGAAATTCACCCCAAGCATGGGAGCCAGGGTCTTAAATAGACTCTGCCTGACCCAAGATGGCCATCAGAGTCACATGGGACGTAGCCTCCAATTGGATAGCTGCTCTTGTGACCCAGGAAACTATAGAGGAACTAGGTTCCTCTTGACTTCCTCTCCCGCTGCAATACCACTGTGGTTGAGCGCCACCTGCAGTGGAGAAAATGGACTGCACCTCTCTGCAAACTGATCTTTTTTTTTTTCGATGTACAAATTCTTGTCCCCCCTAACTGGAGGCATAGCAGGGGTTTGTCCTTTGTCATACTCTACGTTAAATGGTGTCCCTCCTTCACATCTTAGAAAGTTGTGAGGTATGGAAATGCACCTGTCAATGAATTCCGAATGACCCCAAAGGTGACTCAAGCTCACATTGCATGTTCCATCAACAATTGCTCTAAAACTGTTGGAATTGCATTTCAAATGGAAAAAAAGGGGCAAAGTTTTAATGTCCTTTTTTTCATAACCCATTTGCCAGGTCTTGTTATCACATCTGATCTGTTCAGTCCTAATTGGCCAACTATGAATTTGGGATCAGTTTACGGTCTGCTGCATTCAGTGCTGTACAGAGCTCGCTGGGACTGGAATCAAAAATCTGTGGCTTATACTAAACTGGGTCAGCACCAGAACATCTGGAGAAGGCTGCCGAGTGCCAGGAAAAGCATGGAGCATACAGAGTGCTGTTAGGAACGGCGTGGCTGTGTAATGTGTACCACATGCTGCACTCCATCTATACGCCTTCCATAGATCTGTCAGCCTGGATGAGAAATTCAGTACAACATCCCAGGCCGCCCAGAGATGGGAGCACAGCCCAGATCGCTTAACCCCCTCAAGCTACATCCAAAATAAAAATAAAAAAAAGCAGGACTCCAGGGCCAAGAACTGGTGAAGGAGGCTGAAGTCTTTTACCCAGAGCAACTGGTCACTGACCTCACTATGGAAGTCACCAGGGCAACCCGCTGGAGGGTACAGATACTTCCCTCTAGTTACAAGGCTGGTGGATTTTCAAGCTCACCTGTTAGTATCATACCACACACACGTATCAACTTGGCAGAGATTTGTTTTATTTTGCTTAGAAGATTAATTTATTAATTCTTTAGTCATGATAAACAGGTGTTTGCTGTTTTAATTTTTGTTTTATTTTCCATTAAATTCAAATTATGATCAGACTGAGAATGTTTAGAAAAATTTTATAGTTTGTGTGCTGGAAAAGATCAAATTAAAAAAAAAAAAACGACACGTGAAACCCACTGAAAACAATTGAAATTTTCAAGTTGGTCTAATTGTTTGACTTTTGCTCTGGATTTACATATTCTGTACATCTCTATAATGCATGCACATTTCTCCATGTTTTGTCTCTTTTAAGTGTTTTTTTCTTGCAAAAGAACCCACAAAGGGATATGGGAGGGAATTGCGACTGTATGATACCCAGAAGATAATGCAAATAAATGGAAATGATATAGAGATAAAAAATTGCAAAATCTAATATAACAATATAAAAAAAACTTGAAAGAGGAAAGAAGTTTTAACAACAGTGGCCCCATACACACGGACGTTTTTTACTGCTGCCTTTCTGAGCGTTTTTTGCAGCTCTCCATGTTATTCAATGGCCCCATAAAAACGCTGACGTATTTGAGCTGTAGATAACGTTGGCGTTTGTGAGCTGAACGCAGAACCCACGGCCAGCGTGTTCTGAAGCTGCAGTGTTAGAGTGTTTTTGATGCTGAGCCAGCAAAACTCTCACTAACGCGCATTAATGCCGTAGCGGCATTAACCGGTGGTTTTAGCGCCGCGTTTTCAGGTTAAAAAATAGCAGAAGTATGTTTTCTTAAACAAACCGCGACGTAGCGCTGACGCTCAGTAACACGTTAACGCCGATGCAAAACGCAGACGAAATCGCGTTTTATGACGCCAATTTTTTTCGGTCCCGACGTTACAGCTTATTTTTTTAATATGCCCATGTGTATGGGGCCTTAAAATAGAAAGTCATTGTTGCCTATAGAAACATTGGTGCATGAGCATAGAGGCCGCCCCTCAAAGTACAATAAAATTTGGGATGTCTGGTGCTCCTCTACCCTCACATTCTCAAATGGTTGAATTTTACTTGTGTTCACCCCGGTGACATTATTACTGTTTTCAGTATCCAAAGCCATGTTGTAATTATATATTGGAATTTGAGTTGAGCCCTGATAGGGCGCGACTGTAACGGATAGACTTCAATGCATTGCTGTATAACGATTCTCATATATCTGATATTTCTCTGATACCTTTGAGCGCATGCTCTATACATGTATGCTGTTTTATGTACTTGTCAATAAAAAGTATTTTAAAAAAAAATAGAAAGTCACATAGTCATTTCAGTATAATGAGAACAAAAGGGGTGAACCCCATACATGTGGAGTACAGCTGAACTGAGCGGACATAAAGGCCCCAACGAGTTTCAACAAATTGTCTTCTTTAGGGATAAAGATGTTCAAAATACAAAAAATGTACAGACATACAGATATTGGCAAACATCATAATTCAGGTATCAATACTCACAATATATCAGCTACAGTATATTGTGAGTGTTGATACCTGCATTATGAAGAAGACAGTTTGTTGAAACGCGTTGGGGTCTTAATGTCCGCTCAGTTCAGCTGTACCCCACATGTATGGCGTTCACCCCTTTTGTACTCACTATACTGAAATTACAATGTGACTTTCTATTTTTTTTTTTTTTAAATACTTTTTATTGACGAAGCCCACCCAGTTGTGTGACAATAGCGAATGAATATTCCCTATTATCACACTAATTCTGCTCCCGGCCAATCAGGAAGTGGGTCCTGAGCTGAGAAACACTTCCTGATTGGCGCGAAAGGAGAAGCTACACTGGCCGCCGGGAGGAGGAGGGAGGAAACGCAGGGGAAGCTAGCCGGTCGCCCGTCCATCTCCTGGAGGGAAGCTTGAGGAGAAGCAACACTGGCCGCCAGGAGGAGAAGGGAGGAGACACAAGGAGAATAGACAAAGAGGAAACCAGTCGACCAGAGGAAGCCCGAGTTAAGTGTTGCGGTCGGGTGACCGACCGACTGGGTGGGGTGACTGGCTGTGCACCCCCCAAAAAGAAAATACCACCAGCTGTCACTGATCAGGAGTACATAATAGACAAAATGCCTGGGTCATGTGGATGTAATGTGCAGAGTGTAGGTGCCAAGAATAATATCCTAGCACAAATTCCTACCCCAACATTCCACCTCCAAGCATATATCCACTTCCCCTGCAAAAGAAATCCACCTCCTTGCACATCCCCCCTCCCCAAATCTCCCCTTCTACCACTAGTCCTATTCCCCCCAACTTCCACCTCCATAGCACAAATCCTCACCTCTCCAAATGCTACCTCCTAGCACTAAACCTCTCTGCTCCCCCTCTCTCTTCTCGGCACAAATCCTGTCCTCCCCCAAATCACCTCTCCCCAGCAGAAATGTTCTCACTTCACAAACTTTCCCCTCACAAATTATGTTACTCTCAAATCCACCACAATCCTCTACCCCACACTCCCCTTTCAAACACTTCACTCTTGTAAAGACGACCCCTCTCCACTAAACCCCCTCCTGTCCTAAACACGGCTCTTCTCTCTCCCCCTCGTCTCTCCAAATCACGATCCTCCATCGTAAACCTCTCCACTCCTAAACACGATACCTCCACCTTCAACCCCCCTTATCCTGATCACCATCTTCCCCTCTAAACCCCTCCCCCCTACACGTTCCTCCACCTAAAGAAAACGTCCCCTTCACCTATATACGAACCTCCACCTTACAACCCCATCCTTAAACACGATCCTATAATAAGAACCGTGGATGTGAGACGTGTAATGTAGGTGTACTGGGTCCGTAAAACAGATAATACATGAGGACTAGTCACT
>BLSH010151435.1:540198-554870 GCA_018402905.1 Glandirana rugosa | reverse complement strand
TATCGTGACCTCCATGATCTGGCTATGGTTATTTTTGTCACCACAAAGATGAAATTAATCAAATTTGTTTCTGATTCTTCTTTTAATAGTTCTGAGCATTAAATACATGGTAAAGCACCCAGCCAATCTTTATACATGTTCCTTATTAAAGCAGTAGTATGGGTGCAATAGGGCCATACTGTTGCTTTTTAAGTGGACCCCTTAGTGTCCACAGCATACCTGTTCAAATTATGGGAGCCAAGCCCTGCGAGGCTGTGCCTCTCCATATACTCATTATTGGTGAAAGGCAGATTAGACATGCCTAGAGGTCCATAGTCTTGTATAAAATAACTCAGTACCCCACCCTCATGACCAGCGATAACTCCATATGCTTATTTCTTACTTGTTCTATACAAATTCATGTTGAAAACAAGTATTAATCATAATCACTGCGCATAGTGTAATGGGGAACCACTAACAGACATCTGCCAGAGACAGTGCAGGAATTCTGCACATGGGAAGGAGTTAGAGGAGCTTCTTCTTCTCATATCAGTCTTATGAAGGATTGCAGACACCCCAGTGAGGCCTTTCACCAGATGTGACCTCCAACTCTGCAATCTTCACAGCGCCGCAGAAGATCGATAATTCCCTCCGCTAAAATATTTCTGACACTATAAATCAAATGTCGCCATTTCTCAGGTCCGCTGGGAAACCATTCGAACTTTTTCTCTTTTCTGATTTGCTGCTTTGATTTCACAGAATGTCATGTTTGCAGCACTCTATGGGAACTGTGTACAAGATGGCCCAGGTGGGAGCGGGAAGTGTGGATGATAAATAGGACAATGCAAGTGTTATCAAGAAAAACATCTACTGAGAACTGGATGAAGGAACTTGACGCTCCATTAAAGAGAATGTGTAGCAGTAATATTCAATTTATTAACTTATATATTTATGTGTTTGTTTATTTATTTATGGTCAAGAATAAAAATTAAACATATTTGAAAAAAAATTTGCCAGGAAAAATGGCATGTTGCATTTAAATATTTTGTATTTTTAACCAGTGATTTTAACCACCAACCACAATCAACAAAATCTGTTGTACAATGTGTAGGTAAAGACATTTTTATTGTTGGTTTATTTCTGATTCCCGTAGTATGGGGTAAAAGATGATGACACTGTTTTGCTCAGGATAGGAAAGGTTACATGGGGAGTTCAATAAAGCCCCACGGAGGGTAAATATGATCTTGAATAGGGGTAGTAGTCTCCCTGGCTGCAGGAGAGGATTCCCCATCATCCGCACTTGACTGTTTCTAAGCAGTTATTAAAGCGCAACTGAACTGAATCAATTTCATATATTTCCATGTGCATCAAAAGAAAAGGTGTTAAAAGTCTTACAGTTTGTTTCCTTTAGAAAGCAGGCACAGTCTAAGTAGAAAAGCCTGTCCCCTGCCAGCACGCTGCATGGAAAGACCCTTGCTCACTGTGTGGAAGGAGTGGTCTTTGTTCAGAGACCTTGACAAGCCCCCTGATGGGGGCGTGTCCAAGATGGCGCCGTGAGCAGACGCTTCTTCCCTGAGCTCCGCCGGGTGATTCTATATTATCCGCATCCAGCGCCTCCTGAACCCGGATTTCCCTGCCTATTGACAAGCCCCCTGATGAGTCTGGCCAGTAGTTCCACAACCAGCAAAACTCACACTTCCTACTGATTGGAGAACTCTAGGTCAGCAGGGTGTCAAACCTCTACAGAGAGCAGAGGCGTTGCTAGGGGGTGGCTATTGGGGCTATAGCCCCGAGTCTGGGGCCCATAGCCCCGGGTCTCTTACAGGGTGGGTGCAGTTCTGCAATTAGCAGGTATGTCTGGAATACAGACTCTGTATATGTATGTGTGTGTATATGCATGCATGCATACATACGTATATTTATTACTATTATTATATATTTTATTACATGTATGCCCGCTCAAGCATATGTCTTTCTTTACTTCGCTGCTATGAACTCTAGCCCCAGATCTTTTGTAGACCTAGCAACGCCCCTGACAGAGAGACTATTGGTTCCACACAGAAAGCAAAGGCTGTTCTCTGCAACATGCTGGCAGAGGACAGGGTTTTTGTCACGTACCTAGTTCAGGCCAAGCTGATGAGAGGGTTTCCCCTTACACCTCTTGCCCTGTTTCTCCTGGAGGTGATCACAGGATATAGGGCACGGAGTGGCACAGGTGCCTTGTAGGAGATCCTGGCCAGAAGAACCTTGCAGTAGGTGCCGAGCCGCAGGCAAACTGGTGAGCTGGCTGAAACGGAGACACAGCAGCAGATGCAGAGCCATGGGCAGCAGGCAGGTTTGCAAGCATGCAGGTGCAGGATCTCAGGTGGTCAAGCAGGCAAGAGTCGGTATTAGCCAGGCAGCAGAGGGGCAGAATCAGGAACCAAAGCAGAGTCAGGATCGATATCGGGTGAGCAGAGAAAGTACCAAAACAGCAGGCAGAAGGCAAGGTCAGGTCACAAGCCAGAATCAGCAATGGGGTATCAGGAACAATGAGGGTAAAGACAAGCTTGGAAGTATAGGATCAGGACACAAACGGAAGAAGCTGATGACCTCTCAGCAATCCTCAGGTTTCTGGAGCCACTTTAAATAGGCAAGTGAGCGCCAAGTATTCATGCACACTCCTGCTAACATGCATGCGCACATACGCGGACAGACGAGCGAGTTAGGGCATGTCTAGTTGTCACTCGAGAATTATTATGTGCATGCATGTGAGTAAGCACTCTAGAATTATTATTAGCATGTGCACATCTTTGCTCACGTCTTCGTGCACGACTGTGCATACTATTTCCCTGACAGTTTCATATGCATGATGCGGCTGCTTTGCATACCTTATGTTTTGATGCATGTGGAGTTGCATTTAGCTTAATTATAGTGAAAGTTGAATTGGACTTTCACGGTATCAGCTCATATTTGACTTGTTTGTATTTATTATTGCAGGTATTCACATTTCCAACCCTAACGATTCTTCCAGCAATTATATCTTGTTATTACATTCCAGTCGCCAACTTCTTAGATAATCTCATTGTTTTGCTGTGTCTATAGCAGCCATTGTCAGCCTTTTTACAAATGAAGGAACCCTTTCAATGATTTTTCAGCCTCAGGGAACCCCTGCTAATAATTATTGTATCTACAGCTCATGGTACAACCATGTGATTATCACTGGGAATAATGTTCCTACCTACTTGTGGTCAGTGGGAAGGATATGCTTTTACAGATATCTAAAAGATAATTGGTTTAAGTGATTACTATTCTGAGAGGCAGAAATTGTTCTTTGCTCAAGGAACCCCTGGCAAGCTCCGAAGGGGCCCCTGAGAACCCAGATTAAGAAAGGCTGACCTATAAACTTTTTAACCTTCTGATTTTATCATGATTCTCTTGGCTCCCCACAGACACAAGATGGCATTCATCAGACAGAAGGGCAGTGACTCAGTTGGACATGATTTGGTGGGTATTATCATTTTTTAAAGTACAGTGCAGTGGCAGCCCGTGCATTTAGGGTGTATGGGTGCCGCCCCCCCCCCCCAACCCTGCTGCTGCCCCCCTATCCATGTGCCTGACCCCTTTCAGGACGCAAGGCACATGAATTCCTAAGGCGGGGATGGGCGGGGGTGTTTTTTTTAAGCACCTGATTAGAGCTAGAGGCTCTAATAGGCCTCAAAAAAAGGGTGGATCCCACCCAATTGTGTGACGATAGCGAATTAATTTTTGCTATTTTCACACTAATGTTACTCTCTGCCAATCAGGAGGCAGGTCGTGAGACATGTTTCCTGATTGGCCAAACCGCCAGGCGATCCCATTGAATGCCTAGCGCTTTGGAGAATAGAGAGGAGACACAGGAGGGGCGGACACTGGAGCCACTGCCTGCACCCAAGGAGAGACAGAGAGGAGACCACAGCCCCAGCCCTAGATTGGGTAGGTGCCTTACTGCTGGCTGCCCGGTGGGCGGGGGGCTTTCTCTGTCCTGCACTACAGGCCAGGGGGGGCGGGTGGTGGGCTGAGTTGTCAGTCACACTGACTGTAGATGCCTTGTGCTGACTGTAGATGGCCAGAGCAGACTGTAAATAGATTTGTGCATGCCCAGGGCTGACTGTGGATATATACCCTGATCTGTAATGCTGAGCTGTATACCCTTATCTGTGGGGCTAAGCTGTATACCCTGATCTGTGCGGCTGAGCTATATACCCTGATCTGTGAGGCTGAGCTATATACCCTGATCTGGAATGCTGAGCTATATACCCTGATCTGTAATGCTGAACTATATACCCAAATCTGTAATGCTGAGCTATATACCCTGATCTGTAATGCTGAGCTATATACCCTGATCTGTGAGACTGAGCTATATACCCTGATCTGTAATGCTGAGCTGTATACCCTGATCTGTGAGGCTGAGCTATATACCCTGATCTGTAATGCTAAGCTATATACCCTGACCTGTAATGCTGAGCTGTATTCCCTGATCTGTAATGTTAAGCTATATACCCAGATCTGTAATGCTGAGCTATATGCCCTGATCTGTAATTCTGAGCTATATACCCTGATCTGTGAGTCTGAGCTATATACCCTGATCTGGGAGGCCGAGCTATATACCCTGATCTGGGAGGCCGAGCTATATACCCTGATCTGTAATGCTGAGCTGTATACCCTGATCTGTGAGACTGAGCTATATACCCTGATCTGATATGCTGAGCTGTTCACCCTGATCTGTGAGGCTGAGCTATATACCCTGATCTGTAATGCTGAGCTATATACCCTGATCCGTGAGGCTGAGCTATATATCCTGATCTGTAATGCTGAGCTATATACCCTGATCTGTAATGCTGAACTATATACCCTGATCTGTAATGCTGAGCTATATACCCTGTTCTGTAATGCTGAACTATATACCCTGATCTGTAATGCTGAGCTATATACCCTGATTCATGATGATGAGCTATATATCCTGATCTGTGAGGCGGAGCTATATATTCTGATCTGTGAGGCTGAGCTATATACCCTGATCTGCGAGGCTGAGCTATATATCCTGATCTGTGAGGCTGAGCTATATATCCTGATCTGTGAGTCTGAGCTATATATCCTGATCTGTGAGGCTTAGCTATATACCCTGATCTGTACTGCTGAGCTATATATCCTGATCTGTGAGGCTGAGCTATATATCCTGATCTGTGAAGCTGAGCTGTATGCTCTGTCCTGTGAAGCAGAGTTGAATACTCCTGACACTATGGGTGGAAGCATGTGGAATACAGGGGATGAAGTGGGTGGATTCTATAAGGGGTTGGCTTATGAGAAGTGGGAGGGGTCTGGTGCCCCCCATCCTAAAACTTCACCAGCTGCCATGGGTACAGTGTAACTGAGGGAGTTTCTATTGCTGTTTGTGTCCCTTTTTGGAAAATTCACCCTCTCTACATGCCCTCCTCATTATCACAGAAACTGAAAGTAAATATCACATTTTGAGTCACCAGAATAGGAAGAGAGTTGAAGTCTTCCAATGGGGATATTGGTTTTAGTGGGTACCAGAGATTCCCTCACTTTGGAGGATTTCCTCTCACTTTCTGTTTTGACTTTTGACTTTCTGTTTGAAATACCCTACAATTATCCAAAATGAAAAAAGTGCCTTCAATTCTACTTTAAACGCAAGCGTCAACTACCAGGAAAGAGAATTCTTACAGAATACAGAGGTGGGATTGTAAGGCATTACTGAAATAAGGGTTCCTTCTGCAGGAAAATACAGTATCTCACAAAAGTGAGTGCACCCCTCACATTTTTGTAAATATTTTATTATATCTTTTCATGTGACAACACTGAAGAAATTACATTTTGCTACAATGTAAAGTAGTGAGTGGACAGCTTGTATAACAGTGTAAATCTGCTGTCCCCTCAAAACAACTCAACACAAAGCCATTAATGTCTAAACCGCTGGCAACAAAAGTGAGTACACCCCTAAGTGAAAATGTCCAAATTGGGCCCAATTAGCTATTTTCCCTCCCCAATGTCATGTGACTTGTTAGTGTTACAAGATCTTAGGTGTGAATGGGGAGCAGGTGTGCTAATTTGATGTTATCGCTCTCACTCTCTCATACTGGTCACTGGAAGTTCAACGTGGCACCTCATGGTAAAGACCTCTCTGAGGATCTGAAAAAAAAATTGTTGCTCTACAAAAAGATGGCCTAGGCTATAAGAACATTGCCAAGACCCTGAAACCGAGCTGCAGCACGGTGGCCAAGACCATACAGCGGTTTAACAGGACAGGCCTCTCCATGGTGGACCAAAGAAGTTGAGTGCACGTGCTCAGCGTCATATCCAGAGGTTGTCTTTGGGAAATAGATGTATGAATGCTGCCAGCATTGCTGCAGAGTTTGAAGGGGTGGGGGGGTCAGACTGTCAGTACTCAGACCATACGCCACACCCTGCATCAAATTGGTCTGCATGGCTGTCGCCCCAGAAGGAAGCCTCTTCTAAAGATGATGCACAAGAAAGTTTGCTGAAGACAAGCAGACTAAGGACATGGATTACTGGAACCAGTAAGTGGTTTAGACATTAATGGCTGTGTGTTGAGTTATTTTGAGGGGACAGCAAATTTGCACTGTTATGCAAGTTGTACACTCACTACTTTACATTGTATGGGCTCTGCCGGTGACGGCAATGTGTTTTCTTTTTTCTACAAGTGAATTGAAATTGCACTTTTCATAAAGCCTCTTTTTTCTGTATATAGGCAGCCTACTATCTATTTGTCGTAGATGTAGAAGAAGCGAAGAGGAACCATCACTTGTTCTTAAAATAAACAAAAAGTATGATGAAAACCTCAATGACCCCAACCATGGAAGTGCAGATAGAGGAGACAATTCTTCTGACTGCAGATCCTTTGCTCATTATGGAGGTATAGAAAATACTGTTTTTTTTATTTTCTAAAGATAAATTCCAGAGTATTCCTGAGTCCTAAGTACCCGTATGTACCCGTATGTTTCTAATATGTAGCCTAGTCTCCTCCTTAATATCACACAAATGTGTTTTCATTATGCTTTGTAGCGCATTTCAGTGCAACGTGGTGGGTTGAAATGCATTGGAATGCAGAGCTCCAGTTTAAAAAATAATGCAGACATGAGGGAGGCAGGGTGGGGGTCTGGGGTGTTTATATGTCAGCCAAGTCTTCAAAAACTGTAACTCTCCATGAGGTCACAGGTAAAGACCACTGAGGGCCACTGTGTGTATAATCCTTCTGTGCCTCCTCTGACATCATTACTGACTTATTGGCAGGATCACCATGTGAAAATAAAGGGAAAAAAACAAGACTAATGCATCCACCACATCTAAGAATTGGTAAGCTGCTATAAACACATGGGTTAAATGGTGTTTTAATTACTAGATGTGCAGTGTTGCTTTTTTAATGTATTTTACAAATTGCACTTTATTCCCTGGAGGGTCCTGTAATATTTTTTACAGAAATGTGTGGCAAGCAAATGTAGCTCCTTCCTGAATTATTCTTCTCTAGTTAGGGGTTGACCTAACCTCTGTACATAGAGCAACATTCAATGGTTTCTGCATAGCTCCCAACTGTCCCTGATTTTGAGGGACTGTCCCTCATTTGGACTAATGTCCCTCTGCCCCTCTTTCCTCCTCATTTGTCCCTCATTTTGGTCTGATCTATATAGTTGTATATAAAATACACTATTTATATTTTAAATAGTGTTTTCCGGTGCTAAACCTTCATCCAATTTCTAAACTGCTGCATTTGTAAATGTTAAAAAACAATATAAAGGAATAATATTGGTGAGAAAAAAAGCACTTGTGGGTTTAACTACTAATTTTTCTTGTATAATTCTCCTTTAAAGGGGCATGGCAGAGGGTGTGTCCTATGCCTGCATATTTTAGCTAATAGGTGTCCCTCAATCCCATCTCAAAAAGTTGGGAGGTATGGTTTCTGGTCACCCTACAGAGCAGAGTAGTTGATTGGCAGTGAAAGGGGGTGTAAGCAGAGGATAAGTTCTCTTTTAGGAAGGCTCTGCTCTGGTCCCTATTGGATATGGGCTAGAACCTAAAAGAGGTAGGGGTTGATGGTAGGAAGAAGCTGTAGAGTCCTTCAGATGTGGTAGGTGTCTAGGTGTCACTAGAGCTTCCCCCTTGAGTGGCCCTGTCCAGGTCGCACTACCTTCGATGTATGGTAGTGTAAGAAAGAAATGTAGAATGGAATGACAACCCCTTTGTGTATCTCTGTTAACCAAATGATGTTCCTTAAGGCTGGGATGGGTTTTGTAATTTTATTTTCATGTTGAAACTGTTGGAAAAGGAAACTCTGACCAGACATGCATTATATGGCCTTGGGCTTAGTGTGTGTGTATGAAGACTAGATGACGGAGCTTCCTCTGAATTTAGAAAGGTCAGTAAACCTTAATCTCCTTGTGTTCCATGATGTAGCAGGAGGATGTCCCTAGGTCAGTAGGGGCCACGGATGGCGACCACTAGGTAACCTGCTTACAGGAGGACTCTCTGGATCCCTCCCATTGTTTACCCTTTCTTTCTGGGCAATGGCAGCCCCCATGTTTCTGTCATGACAAGTTTCCTTTAATAATGGCAGCTGAAAATATTTCCCCCCCCCCCCCCTTGTGTAATTACCACCAGTAGTCAGTTAGTCTTTAGAAGGAACACATTAAACCAGCCATTGTTCTGGACTCTGTCATAGCAGAGGAATGGGTCAAATTTGGAGACAGGTCACTAAGGGGAACACAAATAGTTTTTGTACATTTGGTCATAGCGGCCATTGAAATTCCTGCTGCCTTTATCCCAGTGCAGGTCAGACATTGAAAGTATCATGCTGGTCGGATTTATCAATTGGCACAGTAGGCCGCAAAGACAAAGAGGTGGCTTCTCCCTGTCTAGTTAGTGGCCGCACGTAATTTGCCTCCCATTCCTTCATGCAATAGAGAAGGCATTCTCTATCAGGGTTCCTCTACAGGTTGCTAGGGGTTCCTTGAGCTGTGACTGACTGAAATCCTATTTGATGTCGCCTGCATAATTTCAGGGCCAACACCACTTAGCAGAGTCAGCAGAATGACAAGTGATGTTTTTAGCTACCTGTAAAGGGGATATTCTTCCCAATGACCAGAAATGTAAGGGACATTTTTCCCAAATTCATTTTAGCAGGGCTTCCTCAAGACCTAAAAATTATTGAAGGCTTACCCTAGGTTAAAAAGGTTGTGAAGGGCTGTGATAAAGGAATTAAGGTTGTATTTGACAGATCATTGTAAACAGGAGGATTCCTGTGCAGAGGGAGATATGTGGCATCCCATTGATGGCCTTCTGAAAATAGCAATGGCAGCCTTCATACTTCCTCAGTATGGGTCAGCTTTAATAGGATTAACAGCCAATGGGCAAAGCTTGGTTTCCAGGGGTTCCCATACTTTAGATGCTGCTCTTTGCATAGGTTGTTAAATTGCCATAATTACAATGATGGAATGTTATTGTTGGCCAATGACACGTTGTAACAAAGAGCTTGTTTTAAAACCGCTGGCACCACTTCTGCCATTTCTATACTCATTACACAATCTGGACCCAGCAGCCAGAAGACCCGGAGCCAACACATGTTGTACCTAGCTGGCTGCCAGTCATTCATTAACGAAAGACATTTTATTCTGAACTCTTACACAATTATTTGGGGATTTTATTTTTAGGATGGAGTGAGCCCTGGGATGTCATTGCAGGCTATGTACTGCTGGACATTTCTCAGGTAAAGAAAGATCTGTCATTGGCCCCATTCACACTGTGCACTGTGTTAACATACGTACATTAATGCTGACTCCAGTTTAGATAAATGTTGTCAGAATACAACAGTCATGTGTAGTCTTACGTGAATCTTGGTATACTTTGTGTATTTCTTCCAGATCTGGGCAATAATCCAGTGTGGAACTTTACTGTGCAGGAGCTTCCTGTGATAAAGACCGGTCACTGCTGCTCTCTCCTTGTACAGGATGGTTGGTCTTATCTCCGCCCCCTCCTCTAGTTTTCTGCAGGCAGCCTGTAGTAGGTGGGCTGCTGGGCTCCTCCCACAGCTCTGATCACTGCACAGACTATGTACAGCACAGTGATGATGTCACTGTTACTTTTACAAGATAATATCCAGGTTTTTTAAGACTGTGGCACACAAAGGAGATTACCTTTAAGACTGGCTTGGCAGCTTACCTCAACACATGGAAAATGGACATTAGCAGAGGCGTTGCTAGGGGGTGGCTATTGGGGCTATAGCCCTGAGTCTGGGGCCTATAGCCCCGGGTCTCCTACAGGGTGGGTGCAGTTCTGCAATTAGCAGGTATGTCCCGGTCTGGAATGCAGACTCTGTATGTATATATGTATGTATATATATATATATATATATATATATATATATATATATATATATATATATACACATACATACATACATACATACACATGTATATTTATTACTATTATTATTTATTTTATGACATGTATGCCTGCTCAAGCGTATGTCTTTCTTTACTTCGTTGCTATGGGCTCTAGCCCCAGATCTTTTGTAGACCTAGCAACGCCCCTGGACATTAGCCTTTTTTGTAAGTTACACTACAGGTGTGTTGTGCTGTGCTGTCTATGTGTAAAGTGAAGGGCAGCACAACACACATCAATGGGTTGCCCCCTGTAGTAACGTGTAGTGTAGTTCACCACAAAACAATATTGTGAATGGTCCCCAAATATCTTATGGAGTCCAGCCAAAGCCAAATCAAAGTGTAGTAACCCAGCCAATAAGACTTTCCCATAGTTGGATCTAGGTTGGTTTTCAAGTTCTATCTTTTCATTGAATTCATTAACCTGTAGCTGGTCTCAGGTCCAATCGGGATGTCTTGTAGAACCTCATATCAAAGTATCTGCATCATGAACCTTCACCTTCACTTAAACACCAGATGATCAAACATGAGTTTTGTACATAATACAATGTCAGTACGAAGAAATATCTGTATTGTCCCTCCACCACCAGCCTGGATCAGACCTGGAAAATTAGATTTGGGATCTGAAAATCAGAAGCTGATTGATTCCTGTGGGCAGGACAGACAGTCTTTATTTCTGATCATTGTGATGAGGCAGTTGGGGTATATGCTGGTAGATGTCTTAGGCCGTGTTCACACATATGCAGCCACGGGTTCGTGCCTGGGGTCTGGTGCGTCCCTGTTCTCCAGTTGAGGCATGAATCAGGTCTGAATTTTTGCTGAATTTGCACCAGAATCAGACCCAAAGACACACCAGACTCTTCATGAATGCGGACCGCAGCCGCCCTGGAGCTGAGTGAACTGGCTCTATTGAGAGCCAGTCACACTCGCCTATCATGCGAATTGGATGCGGAGAAACCCTCATCCAATTTGCATATGTGTGAACCCAGCCTTATGGGACAGCGTACAGACTTCTGGGCAGCCCAACAGTCAAGTCTGATTATTGTAAATTATTTTTAGGATGTTTGTGTTTGAGGAATGAGTTCTGATGGTAATGTGATCTGATTTTGGCAATCAAATTCACCTTATCTGTGGTCAGTGTCAAACCCCCAGGCCCCCTGTTCTTGTGGGAACCGTTGATTGGCCATATTGGATTTATTTTCAGCTGATTGCTATAGGATTAACTCTACAGAAATATAAATACATGCTTGTACCAGCTGATTGTCCATTTCTTTAGTCATATACCTGTTGGGTCATGCCAACCTTTCGGACCACAAGGTCATGCGACCACTGTAATGTGTTTCCCTTCCAATGATAACCAAACTTCACTTTTGTTGAGCAAAAAAATCCCCTCTGGGTGATCTAGGTACATTGCAGAGATTTTAACAATCTTTGCTGCAGATTCCGACATTTTGTTGCTCTGAAAAAATAGCTCTTTGCTTCCCCAGACCGATCACACGCTCATTCTAAATAGGATTAACTGGTTCATTATATTCACCTAGTGTACTTTCTGTGTTAATAATGAGGAAAGCTGCAGTATCTGCACCCCTTTAGAAGGATTTAACCCTGACATTTCCTATTGCACGGGGTACCTAAAATCTTAGTTGTATCTTAGTACAGACTTCTAGAATCTATGATCCAATCACACACACTTCTGGAGGTAATTTGTACCCCAACTATGTACAGAACACCTCCAGGTTGCCATATTGCATTGAACTTTACAGAAAATTATACTGGCTGCAGATTAAAAAGGTAATATTTTGTAACATTAAATTACAACTTGGCTTTTATAGCAGTTGTATACACTATATTATTTTTTATTTGCTATATTTTTTTCCAGGAAAGTGAAATTACTCTTTCAAAGTTTTAAACTGACTAAATGGCTCCATTTTTGCTTTACCAAAGAGGACTTTGTTGATTTGGAAATAAGGAAAATAAGCTGCTTTTGGCCACCGCTTTCTCTTTTAGCTGCCACCTAGCCTACAGCCGGCTTGTCATTTTAACAATGGAGGGAAAGGACAAGACAACACGAGGTTTGTGCAGTGCATATACCAAGGATTGACCTGGATCTGTGCATGTTTATTTCTGTTAGTACATGCCTATATAGAGTATACACAGTATACATACATATATACATACAGCCTGTATCTTGGCTTGTCTGTATCAAAAATAACACAAATGAATGTACAAAAAAAACCCCACAAATAATACAGAAGAACACAGCAGTCCCGCATGGGAATAATCAGTCCACTGCCAGGAATGTTATCCAATCAGCAGAACAGATCTTATCTCCCGTTATCATTGGCCAGCATTTAGTTGAAAAGTCTGCAGAACGCGATGATCTGATTCAGGCGTATTAAGTCATTCGCAGTGCCGTCCAGATTTTTACAAGGAACACGACTCCTAAGCAATAGTCATCCCGTCCCGTTACTGCTCTGTCCTTGGTCATTGCATTGTGAAATGGAAGCACCATATACAGGCCACGTGAAGGAAATTCACATCCATACAGCTACATTGTAGGAATGCCAACCCAGAATTATAATATATATATATATATATATTTACTGTATATCAAACTGAACTCCAGGCAAACAGCTAAATACACAAATGAAATACATATATGACCGCTGTTTTATCTGCAAAAGGATGTCTATCCTTTTACTTCATATCTCTGCCACACAGCACACTCCAATCTGGCAGGGCGGGAGACCTGATTTATTTTTGCTGCTGTTAAGCAACCCTTACAGGTGCCTTGCCTTTCCCTTAGCCTGTGATTGGACTGTGAAAGGAGAAGCAGCAGATTGATGAGCTCATCTCCCTATCCCTCTGATCTCTCCTCCTATCAGCATGGCCCTTGTTAGCACATGAGCACTGCAGCACAACTGATTGGCTCCTTGCATCGTTTCTTCTCTCTCGTCCAGTCTGAGATCAGCTGTACAGGGACTGCAAGAGGTTGATACTAGGTTGAATTCAGATACTTACACTGCTTTCATTAAAAAAATATATATATTTAATGATGTATTAATGATTACAGAGCTGCATTAATTTGTGTTTTTTTTATATCTGCCTGGAGTTCAGCTTTAAAGACACACCACTATGACTGCATTAAAACCCAACACCAGGAATTAGAAAAAAAATCTACTCCTACAGTAGGGCTCCCTGCACCGCAAGGTATAAATGCTCATTACATCTAGGGGTGCATGAATAAGGAGATATACCTACCCTATCCTGCCCTCCAGCAGAGTCCCTCTGGCAGTGTGATGGCAGTGTGATGGGCAGGCTCTTCTCTAAGCTGCCCTTGGCCGCTGTTGCATATTTACCCTTTTCATGTACAATGAAGAGTTAATATCCCTGTATTGTACATGATAACTCAGAGAGACCCCCACAGATTAGAATTTCGGGGAGAAGAGGCCAGCGCCAGAGCCAACCAGAGTGGCATATAGGGTGAGTAATGATACCTGTTCCTCTACCGTTTAAACATACTGAGAATTTAACCCTTGCAGTGCAGGACAGTCCCACTTTAAGGGCAGATTTTCTTCTAAGGCCCCTTTCAGACAAAGTGAAATCCGTCTATGCGAATCCGCCTTCTCAGCAGGGGATCTCTCCACTATGCAGGCAGATGAAAGCTTTGTGTCTGCTCTGCTATGCAGAGCAGACATGGATACAGCCAACTGTTCTCTATGGTGGTGTCAGATGGAAACAAACTACCTGTCCGTTTCCATCTGATTGTCATCCAATCTGCTGGATGGAAGGGGAACGGATCCCCATCCATCTGTTTTCTAGCAGACTGGATGAGATGCCGGCAGGCGTCAGCGGTCCGCCACCCCATAGAGAACAATGAATGGTCCAATTGGGTCCGCCTGAGAAACGGACAGGAGGACCTGATGGGTCCACTGGTGTGAAAGGGGCCTTATTCCTGGAGATGGGCTTTGAGCTGCTCTATGACAAAACAACTAATTTGTAACAGTAATGCAATCTAACAATATAATAATAGTACCATGTATGAACACATACCTGCGTTGTGACATGGACTGCGGTCATAGTGTAAGGTGCGCCATTACAGAGAGCTCTCCTATATCTGGATGGCTAGGCCCAATAAATCTCCAAACCCTTGATGATAACACTGTGACTGGCTGGATATTTATCGGGCATTTATTTTGTTCATTCTTCATGGACAATCAACATTGAAGTATATCCATAAACTTCTGGATGGTTGATAAC
>BLSH010151435.1:528577-540188 GCA_018402905.1 Glandirana rugosa | reverse complement strand
CCCAACCCCCCCCCCCCCCCCCAAGCTGGTCAATCTACAAAGCAGGACAGACAGGATATATAGACCTGACCTGCCTTTTATTGAATAATCAAGTAAGAATTGTGCGTCACTTAGAACTGGTTGGAGTGCAGTTGGTACAGAGGACCCCAGACAGACAGATCAGCTATAGCACCTATTAGATTAGACAATGCACATCAACTGCAAACAAATAGCGAGGCCTCGTTTACATGGCCCGTAGATTCATGCTCATCTGAATGACCCAACACTCCTAAATATAGGTAATGTTACCATGAGTATTTCATTATGTGACAGGTATTTTACTAGCGGTGTGGGCAGCTGTGCTGTGCAAGGCCATTGCATGCAATCCAGACATGCTATGAATGCAATGTGTGTCTCAAAATGCACAAAACTAGGTATTGTCCATTAATGCTTCTTACCCCATGCTAAGGTGCATCTAAACCAAAAAATGTAAAATATTGCAGTCCTTGGTGTGGTGGTTACATTTGGTTTCTTTCTTCAAGGCTTCTATTGCACATAGTAATCCTGTAAATAACAAAATTCCTGTCCATTGGTGGCCACGCCACTCCTCCACTGTATCTATGGAGGGAGTTGCGGTTGTCGCCCTAGGCTGCTCTCCTGATATGGACTACAAACATATCTGTATCACTTCATCTCCATTACATGGAGGGCAGGGCAATTAGTTGTTTACAGAAGATAATTAGTCTGTGCAGCTCACAGGAAGTGACAAGGGCACTGCCTTTCTGGAAGGATCAATAGGCATTTTCTGTATTTGCTAAAAATTTGCTTAGCTTGAAAAAAAAAAGAAAACAAATGTATCCACCACTTCTAAGGACTCTAAGCTGTAATATATTGCATTTTTGTTCTTGGGTTTAGTTATCCTTTGAGGCGGGTAAATTGTGACTTACTATCTAAACTATTGTTGTGTAAAGATGTGCGAAAAAGGAAGCAAAGGTGAGTTCTTCTTGGTGCTTTTAGGAAAGCCGCAATGGCCGTTTCTTAAAGGAGGTGTAAATGAGACCTGTCCTTTACTAAATATTATCCTGGGCTCGCGGCACAGTCCAACTTCCATGTTTTCTTCTAAAGCCCCTCCCCTCGCCATCATCCCTGATCGGAGATACACAGAGGTAGATTCACCAGGAGGTTTGTTGGATCCCAGATTTCCCATACTGCCCTACTATGAGAATATATATATGTTTTACACAGAGAGGCTTTCATGTGCTACTTCTGACATACAGCTCCATGTTATAGTTTTGGACAAAATTGTGCAACTTTGAGTGATTGTCTCCGTTTTATAGAAGACCCACAGACTTTGTGCAATCCTCGCCTCCAGCCATACTTCAACCTCATGGTTACATTGGCAACAATGCAATCCTTTGGCATGCTGTTGGCTTGCTCTATTACACTAATGCATACTGGCACCCAAGACAAATGCTATTCTGATGTAAATCGTAAGTGTCATTGAGCCATCACACTGGCAGGACATTCACCCCCATAGTCCTGTGTCTGGCGGAACGATGAGCTAACACTGCTTAACACTGTTCAGAGATGTAAGGAGCAATATGATTGTAAGCTCAATGTGCCACTGACATCAGCCTCGCCCTCTGTGGGACCCATTTATAGAAAGAAATAGAAGTTCTGATAGGTTGCCTATTTATAAAGCTGGTTGGACAGTTTCTACTGTCGCTTGCATCATAGTTTGAAAAAAGTCAAAATAACCCCTGCAATGTCCATGTTCTGCATAGACCATAATGGGTTAAAAGACTTTCCAAAGCTTTTAAAGTGAAACTTTAGTCAGAACATTAAGTCCTGCTAGATCAATTCAGGCTGGTCCCTTTTGCATTTAAAGCTATGTAAAAATAAAAATAGGTGTCTATACTGTGTAAAATCCAGTAATACACTGGGGTTGATTTACTAAAGGCAAACTGACTGTGCACTTTGCAAAGTTTAATGGCTCTCTGCAAGTGCAGGAGCTCCAAAGCTTAGTAAATAAGGTAAATCACATGCAAGGAAAATTTAAAAAACAGCATTTTTGCTGGCACCTGATTGGATGATGGAAGTCAGCAGAGCTTCTGCTCATTTACTAAACTCTGGAGCAACTGCTCTTGCAGAGTGCAGTTACACTTTGCAAAGTGCACAATCTATTTGCCTTTAGTAAATCAACTCCAATGTATCACCCTTCTCTGCACATGCTCAGTTGCTCTCCATTTTTAGGCACTGCTGACTTTGTAGAGGCCAATCTGCCGACAGCCTTAAAGCAAAAATAAACTCTCCTCTCCTTTACAGCCAAGAAAGCTGCTTCTGCTTGAACTGCAAGTGTCATGGTGCTGCACATGTCATCAGCCATTTGATGGTTTGACAGTTTGGTTGAGAACACAAGCAAATGTGGCAGTAAGCAATCCCAGCATTCCAGGAATGTAACTGTTTTTTTGAAACTGGTAAATTGATGGGTTTAGTTCTGCTTTATGATTTACTGTTGTTCGGGGGCTCTGGGCTTCAGTAAAATGGCAGCCTTCAGCAAGAAGACACAGGAGCAATGCTGGAGGCAATTTACAGCACACACTAATGTTGGTAGCATAATTATTAATATGGAATTTCCTTGCTAAAGAACATTATTTTATATCAAGTTGTTATGGGTAATGTTCCACTTTAAGGAATATTTTGTGGAAATGTATAAATCCCTAAACAATCCCTGACATTATCCACTACGGTCAATGGAGGAAAGCTGGTGAGTTTAGCCATATTTGTGCACATGTTGACAGTACTCAACTTTGTTGTTCCTCAAGGAAAAGTAATTGTGTTTTTCCCAAAAGCTGAACTCCAGGTGTGAACTTTATTGCACACTGACTTTTGTCCAGCTTTGCGCAATGTCAACTATGCATAGCTCATACCTGTGGGGCTGATAAAATCACCGCTACTATAGTGATAGCCACAGTCCTCTATTTTCTGTGCAAGCACCCTGTCCTCTGCACCCTGCTCATGGGAGTTGCTTGCCTGGCGTCATTCATGTAAGGCCTTGTAATTTTTCAATGAATTCAAGGCATCCTTTGATTGGATGAGGTAGAGAGGAGGGTCAGTAAGATCACAATCTCCACCCTGTCAAATCAGAGAACAACTTGTATTCATTGAAAAAAATACAAGGCATTCTATAAATGGTGGCATTGGTGATTGGGCGACCACCTGTAGCCAGTGTGCAGAGGGGAAGCTTCTCAACACAGAAGCCAAAAGATTATCACTGTAGTAGCACCAACTACCACAGTGATGGCCCCTGAAGTATAAGATATGCCTACTTACATAGTGCCACATTGGATCAATAGAAGTATATTGGATCAATGGACGTATACAATAAGGATCATACCAGGAGTTCAGCTTGAATTTTGCAATTTTGTTTTCTATCAAAAAAGTTTTGCCCTGCACTTCCATATAACTTCTCATGTCGGACTTTAAGAAATGCGGGGGGAAATCAGCTGGAATTAGGCAGTGAAATAGATAAAAGGGCAGAAAATGAGAAGAAATTATTTTGTGGATCTTTCTAAATAGGCCCCTAAATGTTTCCAGGACTCTGAAGAATTCTCCTGTTTACCAGCTTTCTGACCATCTAATCCTGCCATGGAAATAATAGCTTCACCATTATAACATCACGTTCTATTATGTAGGATTGACTTTATATTGTGTATGAAGTCCCAGATCTGCTCTGACAAGAAGTCAGAAGAGTACACAAGATTCTGACTTCTCGGAGCTATCAGAAAAGGGCTCAGACCTTTAGGAGGATACAAGAAACTTGAGCCCATATGTTGGATCATTCCAGTGACAAAATATAAAGACTCTTATATATGAAAACTGTTCTAAGAAAAAGTATTCCTATGGCCCCAGTGCAAGAGTTCCATGTCTTCTTTTTAAAGTCCAGATTTAAAAATGAATCACATAATCTGATCCATTATATTAGGGATAAGATGAACACTTTTTCTTTAGAACACTTCTTACAAAAATGTAAAAATTAGAGAAAACCTTTTCACTACGGTCTTTAGAAAGATCTCCGGTCTGAAACTCTTTAGGAAAATCCATTTCTACAATGCAGTCTGCATCCTGGAAGGAACGCTAGACTCGCCAACATAAAAAACGGACACAACGGACATAGACCCACGAAGAGAAAGTGCAAAGCAATTCGACTTCAAATGTCCCTTTGTTCACTATTACTGCCGTTACCATCAGAATGTAACAGGAGATTCTTTGGTCATTGGACGTGGTGCCCCGGGTATGTGGGTGATGGATTTATTTTGGCACATCCCCTCCACTCCGGGCCTGGAGGAAGTTCTAGATTTGTCAGCAGTTTTTCGGTCCCCCTGCATTAACACGGTCGGACCATACAAAAGTCCAGCTCCTGAGGTTTTCTCTTTAACTTACAGTGCTCTCTGGGTAAAGTTACTCCTCCGCCTGCACTGCACCTCAGCTGCCGCCTCTTGAACCCCCTGCCGCAGGCCTTTGAACAGCTTGTCCACTCTCCAGCTTCCCACATGGGGCATGGGTCACCGCAGGTCCTTACCACTGGTGGCCGAAGAGAGGTCGGGCAGTCAGATGCCAGATGTTCCCAGGGGTCGCGACATTCCACTATTCGAGTCTGCTGCCCATTGCCACAGGTGACTGAACATTCTCCCCAGTTGCCGGTCGACCACTGAGACTGCGGTTTGGGCCTTGGAGGGGGAGGGGGCAGAGCAGCCAGGCTGTTACTTATTGTTTGTCCAGCAGAATTGTCTCTCTTTTCTCTGGGGATGTAGTAGGTGTACCGGAGACGTGGAGGGGTCATTTTGCCAACACATAATACCTCTATGGTCAATGGCTCTTGTATGTTGTTGATTGCCTGTAAGGCCTCCACTGCAGTCCCCGTACCACTGTACTTCAGCAGGCTGCCACGTATTGGAATGTCACGCTCCACTGCAGACACAATGTAATTCCCATTCAGCAGGTAGCGACCCTGGGAGTTCTTCACTGCTAAGTAGTTGTCATCACTGATTAGGCCTTTATACCCACGTTGTCTCACATCCAGGTTGGTGGCACCAGCCGGAACAGTGACCACAAAGTTGTAACCGTGTCTATGTATGTAGAGAGAACACAAGAAATTACTTCAAGCAACAGTAACAGGTCTTATTTATCTAAGTGACTGTGAAGAATTGTCCTTTCTAGACAATGAACAACCAGACAGGCTTCACTTTATTTCTCTCAAGCAACCCAAGAACCCCATTTGTCACTTTGTGTTTTTCCTTCACAAGTCGCATACAGTAAGTGCACATAACACTATCTCTATAGAATATCGCTACGCATAACACTATCTCTATAGAATATCGCTACACATAACACTATGTCTATAGAATATCAATGCCACTCTAAAATAAAATACATATTCAAAGGAGAATTCCAGGTATAGATATTTTATTCATAGTTACAGCTAGGACCAATGTAACTATGTATATACCGTCCCTGGCCGATGCCCTTGGAAGCTGAAAATCACTGAAGTAGACATCGTTACTTCACTAATCTCCACCCATGCAGAGCGGCTGCCCTGCTGCATTCTGAACACTCGGCATGGGCACCATTCAATGGATTCTTTGTGTTTTCTTAATGAATGCAAAGCGTTCTCAGGTTAGACAAGGTGAAAAGGCCGGGTGGTAATGTTACGCTCTCCACCTCTTACAATCAGAAAATGCTTTGCATTCATTCAGTGCCTCTGCACTCAGCATGGGACCTGTAAGCTTTTGGAGATTACTGCAGTAGCAGTGTGTACTTCAGGGATTTCCAGCTTCCAAGGGCATCAGTCAGGGATAGTATATGCATAGGGTTCAAATGAGACCAATGTAACTATGTGTAAAATATTAATACCTGAATAAATGGCGGATGGACGGGTGGAGAAAGGCTTCATGAACCAATAGCTCTGAATGTACAGTTGGGCAAATGGCTCTATATTTAGGCTATAACTGTGCTATGAATCAGCAGCTCTGGATGTATAGTTGGATAAAGGGCTCTATATTTAAGCACATGGGCCAAATGTCGGGAGACAACGCCCGGTTTCAAAAAAAGCGTCCGACATTTGGCCTGTGTGTATGTCGGTCTGTGCTACAGAAGCCAGCCGTTTGGCCATCTTCTGTCGAACTTGCATGCAGGAAAATCAGCAGCCGACTGACTCCCGATCAGCGCTCTTTGCCAATGTGCTCTAGCAGAACAGAATAGAATAGCTCAGCGCTGGAGATCGCTGAACTAACCTCAAATGATTAGTACAGTGCCTCCGACCAGAGCTGACAGGTTTTTTTTTTTCAACCCGTGGGGTTGAATGAAAAAAAACCGAATAGTGTATACCCAGCTTTAGGTGTCAGTAGGAGGAAAAGTGCCCGATCATTGATGTCAGCAGAAGGAATAGTGCCCCATCATTGGTTTCAGTGGGAGAAATCGTGTCCCAAGGGCCAAATAAAGGCAAGAAAAGGGCTGCATCTAGCCCTCCTGATGCAGTTTGGAGACCACTGATTTGGTGGCTGTGGTTGTACAGTTGGATAAATGGTTCTATGATTAGGCTGTATTTGCACTATGATCCACAGGTTTAGGATGGACAGTTGGATGAATGGCTCTACAAGAAGAATAAACCTCCATGTTTTTGGATTTGAAATGAAAATGATTATACCATAGTTTAATGGAGGGTTTTGTAGTTTCTCCTGGCCCCCAGTTATACTTTCTAGCTACTATCCTTGAAAAAGAATGGAGTTTCTCTGTACAACGTGCTGTGTGTGCTGCTAATACAAATTTCTGTGGTGAGGGGAGGATGTGGGCACAGTAGAGTCAGGTTTTTGGTTATGTGAGGGAACATTTGACACACAACTCTCACAGTAAGATAAAGGTACAGAATAGTTCATTATGCAGTGGAGAAATGCTGATCAGACATTATTCACAGCAAGCCTTCAGCTTAGATAAGAGTCCAGCCGATGAGAAAGGCTACAGAATGGTCAGATCAGAGGATCAGATTTAGTGGTTTTTGGCTGAGGATCCTGGCAAGATAAGAATATTTTGAACACAATTTAGGTGTGAACAGCACTTGTTTGACTCAATATTTCTCCACAGAATGGAAGGATCTTCTTCCAAAAACTGCTGCAAGTCTGACACAGTTGGAGTCCTCTCTACTCACTTCCACACTGATTGTCAGCTCTGTTGGGGATTATACAATCTGTGATCTCCTGACATGAGCCGTCCTGAACAGCCCTCAGCTTGATTAAACAGGAAGGAAAACATAATTCCTGCACCATTCCTCCAGTTTTAATTGTAAATTAGGAGTTGTAAGCCCTGATAAAAATGGTACTGTAAGGCCAGCCATAGAAGGTTCGAATCGTGGCTGGTTCAGCAGGAACTGGACAATCTTAGTAACATTTATGGGCAGGCTAAATGTTACGGATTTTACATGCGAATATCGCTAGCGGCTGGTATAGCCACTAGCACTAAACACCGTCTTCTCCTAACGGGGACAGCTACAGTGGATCAGCGTGGGGGGATACCCCTGTCAATACTGTAGTTGCAAGAAAGAAATTTGCTCCGTGTACAACCTGCCAAAGAAAAAAGCCCAGACACATTGAATTTTTACCTTGGATTTTCACAATGAAATAAACAATTCTAGACTCCCAAACCATTGGTGTGGAGCTCTTGTTTCATGCAAATGTTTTTGGACCCTCAGACTGTTTGTTTTATACCCGCAAATCTTTAAAACCAAGCTACTTGTTTGAAGGACACCCCAATCTTTTTGAGAACATCTTTACCAGAGCCACTGTGCTTTGTTGAAATCCAGTCTATTGATAATTTGGATCCTGTGCCTCATTTCTACTAGTTCTTTATAATTACAGCAGACAGCCTTCTACACCAGGGGTCGCCAAACTTTCTAAAAAAGGGCCAATTACTGTTGTCAGACTTTAGGGGGGCCGGACTGTGTCCAGTTGGAGTAGAAAATGCCCCAGCGTTGGTGGGAGTGATCAATGTCTTAAGCTAGGTGGTCAGAGGGAGTAAAAAATATATTGTGCCTCATCGTTGGTGTCAGTGGGAAAAATAGTGCCCCGTTGTTGGTATCAGTGGGAGGAATAGTGCCTCATCACTGGTGTCAGTGGGAGAAATAGTGCCCTATCATTGGTGTCAGAGGGAGGAATTGTGCCTCATAGTGGGCATCAATGGCAGGAGTTGAGCCTCATCGTTGGTATCAGGGGAGGAATAGTGTTATAAGTGGGAGGAATGGTACCCCATCATTGGGTGTCAGTGGGAGAAATTATGCCCAGTTGTTGGTGTCAGTGGAAGGAATGATGCCTCATTATTGGTGTCAGTAAGAGGAATAGTGCCTCATATCAGCGGGAAGAATAGTGCCCCAAGGGCCAGATAAACACAAGCAAAGGGTCGCATTTGGCCCACAGGCCACATTCTGGAGACCACTGCTCTGAACAATCCCCAGGAACTTCTAGCTCTACAAAAATTAGATTTTTCCTCTCCTTGTATATAGGTGTCAGTGCCTGACTTTTACCCCTCTTCTTCTCGCGCCTGTTAAGTTCTGTGTGGGTGGCGGTCGCAATAATACCAAAGTGCAAGTCTGCGTTGGATTCACATTGGGCAGCACAGAGGTGTGCCTGTACATGGTGGAGCAGATCTGCACTATGTATCCTCTTCTGGTAAGAATGGATCTGTTGTGGGGTTGGTGAATGTGCCAGAATTGTGTCTTCTTGTTTAGGCAGCTTCTCTGGCTCCCATTCTTACTCACATGGGTTTGGTGAAGAGTCCGGACACCTTCTTGCAGCTTTTATTGTCCCCTCCGCACACTCTGCATTTGTCAAATTTCTTTTTGGAGCCTAGCTGCCCATCACAGCCGGCTTTAGTGCACTTTCCCTGTACACAGACTGATGTGGAGTCCGGTGCACATGCCGTCCCATCTACTACCTGTATGGACAGAACGTCAGTGGTACAATGAAAAGCGTTGGGAAACGCACCGCAGTCAGCATAGTGCCACCAATAAATTTATTGCAAGAATATTCATTTTTTATACGTTTACTGAATACCTTTAGGACCATTTCATGAAACATCTGTCCCTTTTATCTATGAAGGACTGGTGATATCTCTGTCCTCAGTTCCCAGGTCTGTACACCTTCTGTATCCATTATGAGGGGTTCCCACCATCCCTGCACTGAGTTCCCAGGTCTGTACAACTGTGGCAACTATTATGAGGAGTTCCCACCATCCCCACACTGAGTTCCCAGGTCTGCACACTTGCCGTACCTATTATGAGGGGTTCCCACCATCCCTGCACTGAGTTGTCAGGTCTGTACACCTGCTGCGCCTATTATGAGGGGTTCTCACCATCTTTGCACTGAGTTCCTGGGTCTGTACACCTGCTGTACCTATTATAAGGGGTTCCCACCATCTCTGCACTGAATTCATAGGTCTGTATACCTGTCATACCTTTTATGATGGGTTCCCACCATCCCTGCACTGAGTTGTCACGTCTGTACACCTGCTGTACCTATTATGAGGGGTTCCCACCATCCCTGCGCACACAGGGGGGCCCTGAGCACACAGGGGGGCCCACACAGGGAGGGAGATTCGTGACAGACGACAATTGTGCAACTTTTCCTCCAGCAGATGAAAGCTGCTCTCCTCCCCTCTCCCTGCTGCTAGTTTTTAACTGCTAAGAATGAGACATTCGTCCTTCACTAATACCCCTCCCTGTGTGCCCCCCCTCAGCACTGGCTCTAAGGTTATTCTTCTGAGTTTATCTCTCTAACTTAGGCTCCATGCACACTGGCTTAAAAATCTCTGCTTCTACAAGAGTTTTGTGTTCTGCCTGTAGAAGCAGCTCAGTGTTATCCTATGTGCGCATGCACATTAGGCCTATTACAGGCATATTTTGAGCTCAGCGTTTAGAAGCAGAAAAAAAACGTTCTGGTTTGCGTTTCTTATTGGAGCTTACTGGCAGAAAAAAAAGGTTAAACTCATCTAAACTTTGTACAAAAAATTGTCTATATGAGCGTTTTTTTCCTGCCAGATGAACTGGAGTTTTTTTAAGCCCAGTGTGTATGGAGCCTCACTTTGTTTCTGTCCCTCTGATCCCGGAGTCTGTATATTTTTTTTTATTTCATCTTCATTTTTATTTATTAACTCAGTTTTATCTTTTATATTTAGCAGGAATTCTCTGAGTTATATTGTATTTGTGTCTGCTAATAGTTTTATTTGTATTTTTAGTGAAATATAGCTGTAATATATTCTTGGGGGGGGCCTGTCTGGTAGTCTGTACGGGGCCCCGCGATTTCTATCAGCAGCCCTGTGCACGCAGGAGGGAATGCTTAGCTGAGAAACCCCCTCCTTCCCTCCTGAAGACTCCTGGGATTTATGATATCATTTTGGCCTAGGCCTAGAAATGAGGAAGTAACTGAAGAAGTGTAAAAAAAACGTTTAAAACAAGTAAATATAATACACCTTCCTATCTATTTACTAATAGTGACATTAGGATTACAAATCGCCAATGTTGATGGAGAGAGTGAAGTTCCGCTTTAAGGCTATGTCTGCAATCTTCTTTATAGGTCAGCAGATAATCAACTTTTACACAGATACCTCCACCCCACCACATCTGTCTGCCTGTGCAAAGGGTACCAACCTTGGGTGCCAGGACGTAGAAGTAGCCGGTGCCATTGGCTCTGCAGATCAGTTTGCACTTGTCTCTTGGGGACACTCCGGAGTATTTAGGGACCCAGCCTACCGTGGATGTCAGCCGATTGGTGCTGTGGTTGTAACCATTGAAAGTTTCACATTGCTCCTCCCGGAAGCCTTTACCTGGAATACAGAATTATTGTATATTATAACAGACTCCAGGGGGAGAAAATTCACTGAAGATGATGACAGAGTGATGTGTCAGTAACAGATAGGAGGGGTGATATAATGTGTCAGTAACAGATTGGAGGGTCAGTAAGTAATGTTTCAGTAATAGATGTGAGGGGTCAGCCTGTAAAGTATCAGTAATGATCCACAATGGCTCAAAAGTGAAATGGTCCAGAAGTATTTAGACAGAATAAAGGTAGATAAAGCACCTGGACCAGATGGCATCCATCCACGGACCTTAACCCCTTCCTTACCCGGCACTTAAACCCCCCTCCTGCCCAGACCAATGTTTGGCTTTCAGCGCTGTCGCATTTTGAATGACAATTGCGTGGTCATGCGACGTTGTACCCAAATAAAATTTGCGTCCTTTTTTCCCCACAAATAGAGCTTTCTTTTGGTGACGGCCCATTCCTTCCCCAATTCCAGGCACCTACCTACGGTAGACCAGGTCCACGAAATAGATGGAAATAAGACAGATTTATGAAGACCTGGTAAAGTGAAAACTCGGTAACACCTAGTAATGACTATGAAATGTCCGACTGGGGAGTGTAGATAATGACTTTGTAATGAATGACTGGGAGGTTAGACAATGACTGTGTAATATAGTGGGGAGGATAGACAATGACTGTGTAGTGAGACAGTAGTAGAAGTCACTTAAAAGAGGGGGACCTCAGACAATATTATATGTTATTAAGACATAAGGTCCATTTCCGAAGGC
>BLSH010151435.1:506036-522247 GCA_018402905.1 Glandirana rugosa | reverse complement strand
AAACTACTGCAGGGAGATCTCATCATTGTGGGAGGAGCAGAGACACAAACTACTGCATAAGAGCTCACCATTGTGGAGAAAGGAAGGAGGGGGACAGAGACCATAATGTTTGTGGGGAAGTCTCCTCATTGTGAAAGGGGCAGAAAGAAAAACTACTGTGGGAAAATGCCCCATTGTGGGAGGGGCGGAGGCACAAACTACTGCAGGAAATCTCCCCATTGTGGGAGGGGCAGAGACACAAACTACTGCAGGGAAATTTCACCATTGTGGGAGGAGCAGAGACACAAACTACTGCAGGAAATCTCACCATTGTGGGAGGGGCAGAGACACAAACTACTGCAGGGAAACCTCCCCATTGTGGGAGGGGGACAGACACAAACTACTGCAGGAAATCTCACCATTGTGGGAGGGGCAGAGACACAAACTACTGCAGGAAATCTCCCCATTGTGGGAGGGGCAAAGACACAACTACTGCAGGGAAATCTCACCATTGTGGGAGGGGCAGAGACACAAACTACTGCAGGAAATCTCCCCATTATGGAAGGGGCAGAGACACAAACTACTGCAGGGAGATCTCATCATTGTGGGAGGGGCAGAGACACAAACTACTGCAGGGAAATTTCACCATTGTGGGAGGAGCAGAGACACAAACTACTGCAGGAAATCTCCCCATTATGGAAGGGGCAGAGACACAAACTACTGCAGGGAGATCTCATCATTGTGGGAGGAGCAGAGACACAAACTACTGCATAAGAGCTCACCATTGTGGAGAAAGGAAGGAGGGGGACAGAGACCATAATGTTTGTGGGGAAGTATCCTCATTGTGAAAGGGGCAGAAAGAAAAACTACTGTGGGAAAATGCCCCATTGTGGGAGGGGCGGAGGCACAAACTACTGCAGGGAAATCACATTATTATGGGAGAAGTGGAGATACCAACTACTGCAGGAGAACTTACCATTGTGGGAGAGGCAGAGACACCAACTTGTGTGGAGAAGTCTCCCCATTGTGGGAGGGGCAGTGACACCACAATTACCATGTACCACTCCTACCACTGCAGACTCCACAAGTGCTTAGAAATAGGGTGCCAGTATGACTGTGTTTTGGTATGAAGGCACCACATATTACCACAGTACGGGTAGAGAAAAGTAGGAAGCAGGAAGCAGGGCAGAGTTCCTGCTACAGATAGATTTAATTGAAGAACTGCTATCATAGTGTAATGTGTAATACCCCATGTGTTATATTACATGTTAATACACTGTGTTTATAGAAATCCATCCAAGGGGGGCTGTATGGGACTACAACATTTGAGCTACTGGGATAGTGAAATAAATGGTAAAAAAATGGAGGAAACCCTGTCACTATGATGGTAGGAGGAGCAGCACTGTATACTGAAGGTCACACGCATTGGGTCATGGACCGAGGGGGGCATATCACTGTCCTTAATGTCTTCAGCCTATAAAACACAGCAGAGATAAATGCGTGGAAAGCAGTAAATTTGTTTGATGTTGCAGCTGGAGAGGATGATGGGCAGGATATATACTCTCTTCTCATAACTCATAGTAATGACGCCCGGACAAACTAGACCAGATGTGAAAATGATCGCAGCTTGTAATAGATGCATCTAAGGAAGATTTTTTTTTTTGGACACAGCAGATACTATAAAATGACCATTTATAACCCTGGGGAATGTGTAAATAATTAGAGTCATCTTCCATCTACACATGGATCAATCATTGATCAGCGTCACCTTCTTTGAGATGAGAACATATTGTACAGCAAGAATCAACTGTGCAAGTTTGTGTTATCTCATACTATATTAAATGTTCCTTCTATGTACTACTATGCTGTCTTCTAATACCTCATTATGTTATACTCTGTTGTAGCGTTGCATCAATGCCGATATTGGTGCCAATACGAAGCAATTGTAGGAGTATTGTACTACTGCAAATGCTCCAATACTGTAACCGATACCCTCAAGTCCGCAGACTGTAACTGCCACCTTTATGGAGAGGGACGCATGAGGACGTTGCGCTATGGGGCGGCAATGTGGGACGTGACATCCGGACCACAGAAGCTCTGGCAAGTGTTATACCTCTACACCACCAGGGCAGAGGCAGGTGAGCTGAGCATTATGTGCAAAAAACAAAAGCATGCAAGGGCAATGATTGATTTAGATTTGTTTGCTGGCCTACCACTACACCACCATGACACTACAAATAGGTATCGGTAATTGGTATTGGCAAGTACTTGAGATAACATATCGGTACTCGTGCTCAGCCTTGAAAAGCTGGTCTTGGTGCATCCCTACTCTGCTGTATTATAACCCAATTACGGGCCTTGAAAAAGTATTCATACCCCTTGACATTTTCCACATTTTGTCATGTTACAACCAAAAATGTAAATGTATTTTATTGGGATTTTATGTGATAGACCAACACAAAGTGGCACATAATTGTGAAGTGGAACGAAAATGATAAATGGTTTTCAACATTTCTTACAAATAAATATGTGAGCAGTGTGGTGTGCATTTGTATTCAGCCCCCTTTACTCTGATACCCCTAACTAAAATCTAGTGGAACCAATTGCCTTCAGAAGTCACCTAATTAGTAAATAGAGTTCACCTGTGTGTAATTTAATCTCAGTATAGATACAGCTGTTCTGTGAAGTCCTCAGAGGTTTGTTAGAGAACCTTAGTGAACAAACAACATCATGATGGCCAAGGAACACACCAGACAGGCCAGGGATAAAGTTGTGGAGAAGTTTAAAGTTATGTTATAAAAAAAAAATATCCCAAGCTTTGAACATCTCATGGAGCGCTGTTCAGTCCATCATCCGAAAATTGAAAGAGTATGGCAGAACTGCAAACCTACCAAGACATGGCCGTCCACCTAAACTGACAGGCTGGGCAAGGAGAGCATTAATCAGAGAAGCAGCCAAGAGGCCCATGGTAACTCTGGAGGAGCTGCAGAGATCCACAGCTCAGGTGGGAGAATCTGTCCACAGGACAACTATTAGTCGTGCACTCCACAAATCTGGCCTTTATGGAAGAGTGGCAAGAAGAAAGCCATTGTTGAAAGAAAGCCATAAGAAGTCCTGTTTGCAGTTTGCGAGAAGCCATGTGGGGGACACAGCAAACATGTGGAAGAAGGTGCTCTGGTCAGATGAGACCAAAATTGAACTTTTTGGCCTAAAAGCAAAATTCTATGTGTGGCAGAAAACTAACACTGCACATCACCCTGAACACACCATCCCCACCGTAAAACATGAAGTAGATACAAATTTCTCCTGCGCTGTGCGGTGGACCTGGGTAGGATGGTGGTGGTCACTTCTGTGGGGATGTACGATAAGGATAGTGCCCGCCTGCTGCCTTGATCGACCTGGGGAAATCTGAAGTGCTAGGAAATGGGGGAGAGAATAAAAGGCGCCTGGCCTAGTGCATTATTCATGGTAAACGTAATTTATTAGGTACAGAAGTGGGAGTTATACTCACATGTAATGAAGAAATTAAAATCACATCAAGTCATAAATGTTCCTTGTAATAGTCCTTTAAAAAGTTCCCCGCATCCCCTGGGGACTGACAGGTGAGGTGATAGGTGGTGGCGGCAGGCTAACGCGTTTCGAGGGTTTGCCCTCTTCTTCAGAGCCTTAAAAGTCTTTTTCTGGGATGTGCCGAGATGACGGTGAGATCATGGGAAAAATGTCCTCCCTCATTGGTTGAATATGTCCATGTATCATCTGAGTGTACCCATAACCATGTAGCAGGGAAGTGATTCCTGTGGTCCTGGATGGATTGGTGGCGGGTCACAATGCAGGAACTTCTGGGGAAGGGAGCCTGGTGCCCAGCAGCCTGGCGCCCGAGACTCAGCCATATGGACTGCGGGAAGCCTGCTGTGCCGTAGCGCAACTGCGCTGTGTGTATGGCGGGGAGAGGAGTCTGAAGAAAAGGGCAAAATCTCGAAACGCGTTAGCCTGCCTCCACCACCTATCACCTCACCCGTCTGTCCCCAGGGGATGCGGGCAACTTTTTAAAGGACTACTACAAGGGACTTTTAGGACTTGATGTGATTTTAATTTCTTCATGAAATGTGAGTATAACTCCTACTTCTGTACCTAATAAATTACGTTTACCATGGATAATGCACTAGGCCAGGCGCCTTTTGTTCTCTCCCCCATTTCCTACCACCGTGAAACATGGTGGTGGCAGCATTGTGTTGTGGGGATGCTTTTCTTCAGCAGGGAGAGGGAAGCTGGTCAGAGTTCATGGGCAATCTTAGAAGAAAATCTGTTAGAGTCTGCAAAAGATTTGAGACTGGGGCGGAGGTTCACCTTCCAGCAGGACCCTAAACATACAGCCAGAGCTACAATGGAATGGTTTACTTTATATCAAAGCATATTCATGTGCTAGAATGACCCAGTCAAAGTCCAGAATAAATCCAACTGAGAAAAACTTGAAAATTGCTGTTCACAGACGCTCTCCCTCCAATTTGACAGAGCTTGAGTTATTTTGCATAGAAGAATGGACAAACATTTCACGCTTTAGATGTGCAAAGCTGGTAGAGACTTCCCCAAAAATACTTGCAGCTGTAATTGCAGTGAAAGGCAGTTCTACAAAGCGCAATACAAATGCCCCCCACACTTTTCAGATATTTATTTGTAAAAAGTTTAGAAAACCATTTATCATTTTCCTTCCACTTCACAATTATGGGCCACTTTGTGTTGGTCTATCACATAAAATCCCAAATAAAATATATTCACGTTTTTGGTTGTAACATGACAAAATGTGGGAAATATCAAGGGGTATGAATACTTTTTCAAGGCACTCTAACACCCTGGACATGTTCTACTTTACAGCATTGTAATTCACTGTTAAGTACTACTTGGTTGTATTATAATAATACACCAGTTGTGTTCTACTCTGCAGTATTAAAATAACCAATTTTGTTCTACTATGTTGTATTATGGGAATGCTCTATTCTGCTGTTTTTTAATACCCAGGTATGTTCTACTCTGCTGTATTACACTACCCTGGGTATGTTCCATTTGACTGTATTACAAAACCTCCATCATTACTGTACAATACTATTACTATAATACGTACAACTTTATTAAACTTTGCTGTATTATAATACCCCTGACATATTCTACTCTGCTATATATTACCTTGTTATGTACTACTCTGCCGTATTATAATGCCTTGTGATGTTCTCCTGACCTGTATATATGATGATCTGTAATGTTCCCCTATACATCACACTGGAATGGCCCATCAATCTCTATTACCACAAGCATCAGGAAGGGATGGAGGACTCCCGGTCGTATCTGGATGCAGTGTTACAGAAAACAAATGTTTCTATTACTCAGACATATGAAGGGAATTATGTAACAGGGTGAGAAATGCCCCCCATCCACAGAGATCAAACCTCCTCATCTCTTCCATGAGCATTTACTGCTAATGCAGATGCATATCATATGTCATATGTTGTTCTACATAAGAACAGCTATTGTATGTACCTGTGACCTTCTAAGCTCTTACAAAGGTTCGCTCCACGAATGCTCCTTTGTCAGTTTCCCTCCAGTAAAAATAATGGCTAATATAAGGTTAGAGGTGGAATGAATGTCTGCAAAATTTTGGGTAAAAGAAGGCTAGAACATCCCTATAAATTGGTAAATACTGGATTTACAAGATGTATTTACTGGATTTTTGTTCCTGGATCATTTTTAACAAATTATAGTTAGGCTCCAGGACATTAAAAATCTAAATAAATCCCCATACCTAGATATATGACCACAGCCATCCCAGAGAGGAATGTGCCCACTGTCATGCCAGGCCTGGGTTTGTTAGAGATACTTCCAAAACTTTTTCTTATTGAATGTATGTATGAAAACTCATCCATTAGGGGTGCATGGCCCCCGTTCCCTCCCTATCCTTGTCCCCGAGGAGAAGTCTGTTTAGGACGAAGTATGCAGGGTACGCAACAAGTTGACGTCACCACCTGCGATCGCATCCCGGAAGGACGGGCATTTTTACGCCGGCTGGTGGTACTGTTTTATGCTGGGAGCTCTAACGCAATTTTAACTGTAAGTTACTATTTTTTATTAAATACTTTTGTATGTGGATTTACACCTTGGGAGTCTGTTTCCTTTTTTCCAAGAGGAGATGTTTATAGAACATAGGAGACATCGGAGGACCTTGAAGTTTAGGCTTGGCTGGGTTGTGAAGCCACTGGCATTGCTGACCTCCTATAATCAAGAGGTCCACCCTTTCTGGTAAGGGGATACCTTTTACAAATGGTGGTGGAATCACCGGTGCAGTTGAACAATACGGAGTGTTTAATCCTCACTGTGGTGACCTAGAACCATGTGGAGATTCATATTTATTAACTATTGCTCACCTCATGATATATGGACTTCTATTTTTTCATACCCTCATGGTGATCTATGAGGGGCAGCGCAGCCTTTTATTATAATAGGTCCTTATATTAAAAGTCAGCAGCTACATTATTTCTGGCTGCTGACTTTTACATTTTTAGTTAGAGGCTGGAACTTGGCTTTAAGTTATTTTCTTCATAGTCGTTGTTAGAATGATTTGATTTTGGAATTCATTTCATATATTCGGATTCATTTCGTATATTACTTATTTTCAAATTGATTCGAAATTTGAATTTTGGAAGATGGCTATATTCATTCTGTTTTATTCTATTCTAAACTATTCTATTTTTTTCTATTCTTTTCTTTAATTTTCTATTGTATTCTATTCTTTTCAATTCTTTTATGTTCTTTTCTATTCTATTGTATTCTATTCTTTTCAATTCCTTTATGCTCTATTGTATTCCAATTAATTCTGTTTTACTCTATTCTATTATTTTATATGCAATTTATTCTGTTTTATTCTCTTCTATTCTTTTCTATTATACTCTATTCCTTTATTTTATATTATATCCTATTCTGTTTTATTCTGTTCTATTTTATTATTTTCTATTCTTCTCTGTTTTATTCTATTCTTTTCTATTATATTTTATAAAGCAGCCCAAATAGGAATAATCATCTTATTTCACTTGTAAACCTTACTGTATTTATTGCAATATGTTTCCATTTCAAATTCAAATTCTTTTTTTGAAATTTTATTTAATTTTCAAATTCAATTCATTTTTTAATCCAAATTCATTTTCAAATTTGAATTTGGATAATTACTTTCGTAATAATGTATTTGGGATTTGTTGAAAATTGTTATTATTGTGATTTGGAAATTCGGATACATCCGATTCTCTGAATAACGAAAATTTTGTCCAAATTTAAATTTATTACAAAATGAATCGCACATGTCTAGTAGCCTTTATGTTCTTGTGTGCATTGTCCCAGCACGCTGCTGACCATCCAGTACAAAAATCCATCAAACTCACAGCACAGTCCCTCAGGAAAATACCGCATTATGGCTACTAGCTGGAGCTGATGATTATAAGAAATATACAAAAAATACACATTATGGGGACTATTTGCAACACCTGTGCAAATGCTGAGGCATTCACACATCTAATCAATTATAAATAGATGCAATTGTGTTTTCTTGAAATTACTGTATAATATGACTTTATTTCTCACCTTATAGCGGTTGGTGTTGTGCTTCTCCACACACTCTCCATTCAGGCAGAGCCTTCCCTCGCCACAGCTGGTACCATCAGCCCAGGGAAAGTGGCGGGTCTGGCAGACCAGCTGCCCCCTGGCTCTGCCCGTACACCAGAGCTTGGTACAATACTGCATGTAAGGGCAAGGCTTGGAGCCCAGGCCAAACGCCAACTCGCATTGTCGGCTCAGACTGTAGCGCACTCCGGGGAGCTCATCAGGAAGGGAGATAGGCTTTGCCGGCTCATCCAGGAGACATTCACCTAAACAGAGAATGGAACACAATTATAACGGTCCAAGAGGATGTATAGATGATCTAAGAAGGCAATGCTATAGATCACAGTCAGTTAGAGGTGAGCTTTTTGGGTCTTTTTGTACCGACTGACTTCAACCTTATTGGTTGTACTGTACCCTTGAACTCACAATCCCTACACCATAGAGCTGCTCTGGATGCACCGGTGACTAAAAAAAGGGGCAAAAAGTGATGATTTGCATGACTTCACCCATTTACCCTTATGCAGAGGCTGAGCCCCTTGTTTTTGAGTTTTGTGCTGGAAGTGAGGAGGCTTATATACCCAGCATCGGGACAGGGTTGTTCAGCACCCAAGGCAAGGATCCAGAATTGTGCCCCCCTCCCTCACTAATAATGCATGTCATAGAAAGGGTGTGTCCCCCTGCCTCCATTTTTTGCCCTTTTTCTTTACTGCCCCCAAGGGCAACTGTTCCTCCTGCCCACCCCTTGCCCCAGCCCTGTATATACCTTTTGTTATAGGAAGGCAATGCTGTATCTAATACTGTACTTTGTGGGTGGGCTTTTCGGTTCCTTGTGCACCATCTCATTACAACCTATTGGTTATACTATTGCCAAAGAAACCAAACTTACTGCAAATGCCCCCTGTATTCACCTCTGACTTGGACCACCCCTCTTCATAATGACATATCCTGTCCGGTAATATTATCTCCTGAATTTGATAGAAACACTAAGGCTGGCCATACACTATACACTTTTCTTGTACAATTTTCTTTTATATTTACCAAAACCATATAATATGAGGTCAGATATAAACACTTTGAATTTGTATGCAATCAGGCAAGCCCTTACACTACATAGTTGAAGGTAAATCGAAAGAAAATTGAAGACGAAAATTGTATAATGTATGGCCAACTTAAGAGTATATCTAGTTAAAATGTTTGTTGTTTTTTTTTTTGGGATAGAGCAGCCTTTTTCAACCATGGTGCCTTGAGGTTTCTTCAGGGGTGCCTTAGCAAAATACCCAAAAATTGCCAAAAATATGTATACAAGCTGCGGGTGGATGAAGGCTGCCTTCTAGTTACACAAAGCCACAGGTTTGCATTGTGCACCATTACAACCTTCTGGCTGCCAACCTCCTAATGACCATTGGCATCATCAGTTGATAAAAAGGATGTCAGTTGCCTGCATATCATCCTTGTTTGACCCTCCCTTGCTTCTCTCTATCAGCTCTGGGGTGACATTAGCTAAGTGATGGAGAAAAACAGAGGGAGAAGAGAAACATTGAAATACTAGTCAGTGCCAGTTTGCAAACATGTATTTGCTTTGGAAGAATAAATCATCTCTAAGGTTGGGTGTCCTACAGGTGGATTTTGCTGCATTATGTAAAACTATCAGAATAGTTTCTACATTTTAGAATGGGGCGCTTCAAGACTGTCCATAATTTTAAAGGGTGCCTTGATGGAAAAAAAAAACATACTTGCAATAAAAACACATTATTTGAAAAGTAAAATGCTAACATGATGTATATTGGTAAAACTTAAAGACTCCTGTCTCTCTGCCCATAGAGAACCTCCATACTCCAGAAACATTTTCTTAGCCAACAGCTCCGTCTGGCAGATTTTGTGCCAAGATTACAAATGGAGCCAAATGGCAACAATAGAGGGTGAGATGTGAAAGCCGAGCCAACGAAGGATGACTAAGTCAGGGGTACAATCATTAACGACCAGAGAAGTCTATGAGTGTACACCTTGTGTATGGGCTGAGGACACTGGGTGCACATACCCCTCCACTATCACTGTACAGGTGTCAGTGACCCCTCCACTATCACTGTACAGGTGTCAGTGACCCCTCCACTATCACTGTACAGGTGTCAGTGACCCCTCCACTATCACTGTACAGGTGTCAGTGTACCCCTCCACTATCACTGTACAGGTGTCAGTGACCCCTCCACTATCACTGTACAGGTGTCAGTGACCCCTCCACTATCACTGTACAGGTGTCAGTGTACCCCTCCACTATCACTGTACAGGTGTCAGTGTACCCCTCCACTATCACTGTACAGGTGTCAGTGTACCCCACCACTATCACTGTACATGTGTCAGTGTACCCCTCCACTATCAGTGTACCCCTCCACTATCACTGTACAGGTGTCAGTGTACCCCACCACTATCACTGTACATGTGTCAGTGTACCCCTCACCTATCACTGTACAGGTGTCAGTGTACCCCTCCACTATCACTGTACAGGTGTCAGTGTACCCCTCCACTATCAGTGTACCCCTCCACTATCACTGTACAGGTGTCAGTGTACCCCTCCACTATCACTGTACATGTGTCAGTGTACCCCTCACCTATCACTGTACAGGTGTCAGTGTACCCCTCCACTATCACTGTACAGGTGCCAGTGTACCCCTCCACTATCACTGTACAGGTGTCAGTGTACCCCTCACCTATCACTGTACAGGTGTCAGTGTACCCCTCCACTATCACTGTACAGGTGCCAGTGTACCCCTCCACTATCACTGTACAGGTGTCAGTGTACCCCTCCACTATCACTGTACAGGTGTCAGTGTACCCCTCCACTATCACTGTACAGGTGTCAGTGTACCACTCCACTATCACTGTATGGGTGTCAGTGTACCCCTCACCTATCACTGTACAGGTGCCAGTGTACCCCTCCACTATCACTGTACAGGTGTCAGTGTACCCCTCACCTATCACTGTACAGGTGTCAGTGTACCCTCCACCTATCACTGTACAGATGTCAGTGTACCCCTCACCTATCACTGTACAGATGTCAGTGTACACCTCCACTATCACTGTACAGGTGTCAGTGTACCCCTCACCTATCACTGTACAGGTGTCAGTGTACCCTCCACCTATCACTGTACAGATGTCAGTGTACCCCTCACCTATCACTGTACAGATGTCAGTGTACCCCTCACCTATCACTGTACAGATGTCAGTGTACCCCTCACCTATCACTGTACAGATGTCAGTGTACACCTCCACTATCACTGTACAGATGTCAGTGTACCCCTCACCTATCACTGTACAGATGTCAGTGTACACCTCCACTATCACTGTACAGGTGTCAGTGTACCCCTCACCTATCACTGTACTATTGTATCCCTCACTTGTCACTGTGCAGGTACCAGCGTGCAATAGAACTGCAATTTGTGGTAGAAGCACACTTGACTCACCGTGCCCACTGTCTAAGAAGTCGGTGATGATGGCGGCACTGCACCCTGACCAGGGCTTGGTGCGGTCAATCTGGATCAATGTGGGTGACATCATATGATTTTCCTTGAGTTTTCCGAACACCTCCTCGCAGGCCTTGACGTTGTCGTGTGGCATACTGAAGACGTGACCTACAGGGAGAGGAAAGCGTTAAGGGAGGAGGCTGACAAGTTCTGTTACCAAATTATTTCCAAGATTGGAAAAATGTAAAGTGGTAATATTGAGCAATTGTGATTTACTCCCAGAATCCCCGGGGATCACATCCCGAAACTGTACAGACATGTGGAAGACATTGTGTGCGGAAGAGGAGGGGGTGAGAGATTTGTCCTAATCTCTGAGAGATACGAGGAATGTATGTACATACAGACCGGGTGACTTCACTTACACAATACAAATCATACAAAGGACACGCCACAACCTCAACCATACATCTGTTTACAGACACTGCAATTTATATGTCTCTAGGATGTGACAAGGGGAAAGCCATGAGCATGCGTACAGGATGTGCTAGGTGTGTAGACTCGTGATATTTCACAAAAGCCCCCTAATGGGGCTTCTAAAAAAATAAAAAATAAAAAACAAATTAAAAAAATAAAATTGTAAAAAAAAAAAAAAAAGAAAAGAAATTGTAAAAGCTAATAAAAAATAATAAAATTGTAAAAAATAATAAAAAATAAAATAATAAAAATAAAAACTACTGACAAACTCTGCCCTACTGACACCGGCATTATATATATACATGCAAACGCATTTGTGTTTGAACTTTGGGCTGCACACCTATGGGGAGAGTCATTTATTTTATAGTTATAATACCTTTAATGATAGTACAAGTAATATGCGGCCGTTCTGTGCAATACCTTCACACAAAGCAGGTAAGTAAAAACCTCTTTACTATTTTTAATTAAAAAAAACATGACTTTAGTTTGCAATCATTTTAAAGTGGTTGTAAAGTTTAAAGATTTTCTTTTTTAGCTGAATGCATTCTCTGCATTAAGGTAAAAAAACCTTTTAGGTGCATCTACCCCTCAGCCCCCTAAATACTTACATGAGCCTGATGTCCGTCCACCGCTGTGCCCAGGAGCAGTAGTGCTGCTCTCTCTCTGTCTCTTCACTGGACTCAGTGAAAGCAGAGGGAGCCATTGGCTCCTGCTGCTGTCACTCAAATCCAGTGACAAAGGGAATGGGGGGGGGGGGCAAGCTGCACTGTGTGTAGCAACAGACGCACACAGTGCAGCTGGAGAGCGAGCCTGCTCGAGTAACCCCCCCTCCCCCAGCAAGCGGTTTGCTTGGTGGAGGGGACTTGAAGGAAGGAAGAGCCAGGTGCGTTGGCAGGATACCCCAGAAGAGGATGGGGGCTGCTCTGTGCAAAACCATTGAACACAGCAGGTAAGTATAACATGTTTGTAATTAGAGAAGAGACTTTATTATCACTTTAATATAATTTTAAAATAATTCCATGACTGCCTTAACCCATTGATTCTAGTTACACTTTCCATATATTGTTGCCATTCAAATGGTTCATGGGCGCTTGTAGAACATGATTGGATGCCAAGTGGTCAAAACAAAAGTCTTTGGACTCTTCCCCCAGCTCATTGGATATCAACAGGTTAGTCTGTCACATCTACAGATCATAGAGGAGGCTGGAGGGGGTACACGGTGTGAATGAGCCCCCTTCATCCTCCTCCATCATCCTATTGCAGAGGGCGGCCTCCATTTCCACATTGCTTTGGTTTTATGGACACCGCAGGCCGTCCAGCACTGGAGTCAGGATGGTCAGATTTATGACAAAATACAAATGATTCAGCGCTGATTCAAAATGACACTTTTTAAAAGCTGCTCAACACTTCTGCTAAAATTGTTAAACCAAATCTGACAAAAAATATGGGTATAAATGTGGAGCGCTAAAATTCAAACAAAACATTAAATATATATGCAATAGTCCATTTCTGACTAGCTGTCACGGTGCACTACTTCCTTTACCAGGATATCGTTCAGAAATGGACTATTGCATATATATTTAATGTTTTGTTTGAATTTTAGCGCTCCACATTTATACCCATATTTTTTGGTCAGATTTATGGCTTCCATAATCCAAATGGAAAAAACTTCCGCAACCCGGATACAGTGAGTGGGGAGAGCAGAAGGAGAGTGTACATGTGATTGGTAACACTTGGAGGACATTCTTTCTAATAATTTGCATTACTGAAGGTACAAAGATTCCAGACTGTCTGCAGGGGGGACATAAACATTATGGAAATTCTAATGATGGACACCAATGTGTCTGAGAAGTAGATTGTAGACAGCTAAGTGCTGGGGTAGGATGGCACACTGCAGGTTACCGGCAATGTGAAAAGGATCAGACCTACCAGGCCATACCAGGGGTTGTGGTTCAGAACTGCTGCATGATGGTATGTTATAACACAGCAGCAGGCTCAAGGCAGTCTTTTGTCACATATGCAACAGGCGCTCATATTTTATAGTAACAAATCAGCAGGTTCTGATAGTCTCTGGTCACAAAGCAGCAGGCTCTGATAGTCTCTGCTCTCAAATCAGCAGGTTCTGATAGTCTCTGGTCACAAAGCAGCAGGCTCTGATAGTCTCTGCTCTCAAATCAGCGGGTTCTGATAGTCTTTGGTCACAAATCAGCTGGCTCTGATAGTCTCTGGTCACAAAGCAGCAGGTTCTGAAAGTCTCTGGTCACAAAGCAGCAGGGTTATATAAATGTACTTGTTTTTACTGGTTTGTTAATAAAGGGGCCGCTTCGGCCATTTCAATCCAGAAGTTGTTGCGTGGTTCTTAAAGGTATTATAGGTGTTTTTCTGTGTTAGTGGTTAGCCTCCACATCAGCAATACAACAGTCATGGAATAGTCGCCCAGTGCAGTCCCACCACACCTGGTGTAAATGAGCTCTTAAAGTGTCTGTAACAAAGCAGCAGGCTTTGATAGTCCCTATTACCAGAGCAGCAGGCTCTAAGGTTTGGACTACCTTAAGCTGCAAAAGAAGTGGCGGGGGGTGTATATATGCCACAGCAAAAATGATCCCCATGGCACTGCTTGCTAAACATGGCCCCTTCCTTAACGTGAATTGAGGTGCCCCACAATCGTGGGTAATGCACATGGTTGTGGCTTACTGGTGCAAGGTTTTAAGGGGTTAAAAAGGCAGTCAGGAAGTGACATAGCACCTCTTCACTGCCTACCAAGTGCCCTCTAAAGAGTGATGCATCATTCTTCAGGCAGCACCGCGTATGTAAACAAGGCCTAATAGTTTCTTATAACAAAGTGGCAGACTCTGACTGTCTCTAATAACAAAGCAACAGAATCTGACAGTCTCTTGTAACAAAGAAGCAAACTCTGAAAGCCTTTTTTAATAATGTGTCAGGCTCCGATAGTCTTTAATAACAAAACGTTAAGGCCCCTTTCATACAGGACAGACTATGATTAGATCAGCAGGGAATTTTCCCATTGATCTCCTAATGATCAGAGCAGAACGGCGGATAACAGGTCCGTGTCCGCTCAGTTTATGCAGAGGACACAGACACAGTCCGCTCTGCTCTATAAACTGGTGGGTGCAAATGGACTCTGCTGTCCTTTACACCTGACTGCCCTCTGGATTGGAGGTCGGAAGGTGTGAATGGACACAAGTCACTTAACACCCACCAGTCCATAGGGGTGGAGACATGGAGGAGGTCCCAGGGAATACAGACACACCTGACACTGTGGCCTTTAATGTATGCCCATTGGCGTCAGATATATGTATACTCTGCGTCTCCAGTGACCCACTCAGTGTCTCTTTGTCCACACTAGCACTCTTTTGTCCAGTGTGGTATTTTCCCTGGGATCATATCTTAACGTAGTAATCCCCAGGATTTACCCTTTCTAATAATCCTCCATGTACAACGCCCCACCTTTGGCATCGAGGGATTTCTAGCGTGCCCGTGTCTATTTTGATGGTACTGGAACTGTGGGTAAGCGGCAAGTCACCACTATAATCCTCCTGATGAACCGGTTACCCGCGAAACATGTAGAGGCCACACAGTATCTGACACCACCTGAATCCATCATCTCCCTCTTTGTTTATACATGGGGGATATAAGGCAGGATGGTGTAAACAATTTTGTTGTAAACTGTACATTTTAAATGTCTGTTAACAATGTATACTGCCTTTCGGTAATGGATCTACTTTTTATCTATCAATAAAAATTTGGATGTATTTTTAATTTTGTATCCATTAATTATTTTATGGGTTGGGAGCCCCTACCCTTCTTCTGTAGTCCATTCTTCTATGTAGTCCATAGGGGTGAATAGACTGCCCGATCGGACCCTTCGTGTGAAAGGGGCCTTGTAAAGTGTCAGCAGAATCTGACAGTCCCTTGTAATGAATCAGCTGAAACTTTGTGTGTCTTTCAGGGAGCTACATGTCTTCTGGCAGGAGCAGACCCCCCCCAAAAAACTTAATTTAACTCTATGGACAACAACACAGTAATGTGACACTATGGCATGCAGTTTAATGCGTTTTTGTACATTGTGGGGCATTAAAATGCAGACATGCACGTGCATGTTGGGAACAGGGCACATAGAAAACAATTGTGTTATTGCATTGAGGTTAATGCACCTGATGTGAATGAGCCCCAACCCTTTGGGCACACCAATACCACTTTAATGTTGCCATGTAAAGAATCACTGGGGGGATCTCTTGCGTCCCTCTCTTAGTGGTTAGGGTATTTTGTGTAATTAATATTGCTCCAAGAATATAGGTGCTTTTCATTTCAATTGGGAAAATTGATTTATGCTAAAAAATAGTGCAGCGCTTACTAGAAAAAAGGGATTTTATTAAAACTTACCGTAAAATCCTTTTCTCCGAGTTCACTGACAGACGCAGCTCTTCATTGACTTTGTGGGGTTTTATGTTCGTCTTACCAGGAGTTGGAGTTACGTTATTGTGTTAACAAAAGATACACGGGACAAGGGTTGTACGTGCACGTACAGACGTAAAATTACGGGGTGTTACATGTTTTTGCGTAATTTGACGTACGGTATCACAGTGTAATGACACAACAACAGGTATCTCAATTTAATTCAAAAAACCCCCCCCAGACGAG
>BLSH010151435.1:480930-495813 GCA_018402905.1 Glandirana rugosa | reverse complement strand
AGGAGATTATGCATATTGATTGTACAGGACTGCACAAAAAGTATACTAATTTAGAATAAGGTCATTGGAGTGTATAACTGCCAACGCAATATTGGGGTTTTTACTATTTACTTGGTAATACTAGCACATCAATACCAGCACATGCACAGCAAAAATTAATTTATCAAACACCAAGCATTATACGGAACACAAGAGCACCTACAAAGTTGTTTTATCCATTTATTATATGTGTTATCCGGTTATTATATGTTTCACATTTCCAACTTGGTATGTTAAGGAAGGTTTCATTTTTCACGATTATTTAAATATTAATGACACATATGCACACTGAACGCAAGAACGCCCCGAAATTTGTTTTATCGGTCTATTATATTATATATTTTATCAACGTGGTATATTAAGGATTTTTTTATGACACACATGCACTTTATAAAACAAGGAAAAACACTACACCAATAGAACATATGAGCACAGCACAGAAGGGATACCTTTATCTCCCTGTGCTTAGGCAGCGCCATCTCCAAGCACCACCCCTATCAACTGGACAGTAGTATCACTTTATATGGACACTGGACAGTAGTATCACTTTATATGGACACTGGACAGTAATATCACTTTATATGGACACTGGACAGTAGTATCACTTTATATGGACACTGGACAGTAGTATCAATAATCACTAAGTTTCTTGCACCTACTATTCAAAAAGTAGACTAGATCATCTACTGCTCACAAAAAAAAAAAAAAAAAATTCTGGCATATTTCTGAAAAAAGATAAGGTGCACAACCACTTTATGCACTTTGAAAGTTTTTTATGTATTTATGCACTTTAAAGCTTTATATGAATTTAACTATTATAAGTTCTTATAGAAAGGTAATTTGATCTTTTCTAGTAAGCGCTGCACTAAGTTGGAGTGGCAGCAGCTACTACACAGAGTTATATCAGGTGCGCAGTATCTTACCCCATTCCGAAAATTGATTTATATTCATTTCAGTTGGGAGTTGTGTTTTTGGTGTGGCTTTGAAAAGCCCACTAAAGGTGCAGCACACAGGATGCAGTTTTCAAGAAACAGCGCAGTGGTGTAAAGAGTCCCATAGTATTTAAAGGGAAATCTTTTTATTGCCTTTTTCATGCATTATTTAGCAAGGTAAAATGTATCAGTGTGAAAGGGCCCTAAGTATGCCATCTCTACACGGTGGTACCCAGTGAGAACCAGCTGAACTCCAGGGGCACCTACACAGTGACCTTCTCTGCCTACACCTTGTTGTCCTCTCTTATCCATTTTGCACACACAGTATGTCCGCTCATGCGTTGGGTACTTCTGGCCATTTAAGTGCCATGCTGGTATGGGTGGCAGAAGGCAGCACCAGAGAGGAGTCAGTGCAGAGATGTCAGAGTATTTCTGGATCCTGTGCTGCTGCCAAACCCGAACTCTGACCACATTGGCCCGGGATGGAAATAAGCAGTCTGTGAATTGTTTGCACCCTCTCATCTCTGTGTGCAGCTGCCCAATTTATCCACACAGAAATGACTGTATTTCCTGACACTTCATTCTCCATCACAGCTCTGCTATGATATTGATGCTCTCTCCTCACCGACAGCATGGAGCAAATGTGACTGACGGATCCCCATAACCAAATCCTATTTATCTGCTGCAGGATAAGGCGGAGGATAAAGAAGCTTTCTTATAGTCTGTGTATGGTAGAGGCCAATATGATAAGCAGGGACACTGTTTCTGTAAACCTGTCAAGGTATTGTTTTTAAAAGTAGATCGTAAAATATTTTTTTTTATTTTTAAAAAATAACAAACATGTTATACTTACCTGCCCTGGGCAATGGTTTTGTACAGGGCAGCCCAGATCCTCCTCTTCTCAGGTCCCCCCCCCCCCCACTCCTTGCCCCTCCTGCTTGTTTTGGGGGCACTTGTGTGTGCTTGCTCCCGAGCCCCTCCCTAGTCCAGTAGACACACAAAGCGAGGCTTGGCCTCCCCTATCCGCTCTCTCCTTACTGGCTGTGAGCTGAGATTTTCAGCAGCAGGAGCCAATGCTGTCTCTCAGCCAATCAGGAAGCAGAGATCCAGGAGAGTAGCCGCTCTCATGCACATTGCTGGATCGCGGTCGGCTCAGATAAGTATTAGTGGAGGCTGTGGGGGGGGCTGCATACTGAAGGTTTTTTACCTTCATGCATAGAATGGTTAAAAAACCTTCAGCATTTAGAACAACTTTAAAGTGATACTAAAGTCTAATTTTTTTCCTTAAAAAATAACAAACATGTTATACTTACCTGCTCTGTGTAGTGGTGTTGCACAGAGCAGCCCAGATCCTCCTCTTCCCAGGTCCCTCGCCAGTGCTCCGGACCCCACTCTCCTGTTCAGTGCCCCCACAGTAAGCAGCTTGCTATGGGGGCACCCAAGCCACAGCTCCCTGTGTCCATTCAGACACAGAGCTGCGGTTCGACCCCACCTCTCTCTCTCTTCATTGGCTAACTGACTTTAATTGACAGCAGCAGGAGCCAATGGTGCCGTTCACAGTGGATGCTTCAGCAGCCTGTCAGTCCAAAAAATAATAGGTGGACCAGGTATGGTCAGGGACTGATGGGCAGGCTACAGGCTTGGGAGTCAAAAGTGACAATGCTGACAGATACACCTTCAAGGCACAGTCTACATGAGAGTGACAGCTCTGCTCTGAATTCAGGAACAGTGCAGCATTGTTGTCACCCCATCATAGGAAGCTGCATTAGGTGGACTGCACTGGCAGGATTTTTGGGGCTTTGCAGGGGAGCTAAGAGAGAGAGTGCAGATGAACTTACAATTCCGTTCTGCACATAATTTTTACAATGGGAGGCCAAAATTCTACATGTATGTATATAATTCATATACTCTAGGATTTGATACTAACATGGTTCTAATGTTCTTTTGTCTCCAGCACTCATCTCAGTGATACGTGTGAGGCCCTTAGTGTTGAATTTGGATGGAAGACTCACCCAGTTCATGCGCCGTGGTGAAGGCGGATGGCAGACCATCGTCCTCTATCACTGAGCAGCTGCGTTTCGGATCGCACATGGTGCCCACATCCGCCATGCCTAGAGTGTCGCAGGTAGAAGCTCCGCACAGGTCCTGCAAAGAGGACAAAAATTCCAATCAGTATAACAATAGAGACAAATTCATATAAATGTCTAAAAGAAGGCTGTGAGTAAGGCAAGGTATAAGAGGGACAAATGGAAAGATCTGAAGACAGCCTATTCTGATTGAGTCTTCTTATGTGCTCAGTTACCCATAAACCAGTCAACGTGTTTCGGGGGGGTCTTAGGAACCCCTTAGTTAGGGTGGATCATGCTTGGTGAAGAGATATAGGAAGATCATTACAGCAGTGCTTCTCCAAGGGAAGACCCCCCAACATGATGGCTATAAGGACACAACTGGAATATCTTGTCTCCAGATACATCTTCACTTACCTGGAATCCCTCTGTCTATCAGGTTACTGATCTTTGGAAGCAGTCAAACCCCTTATAAATGAATCAGTCATAATCATTATCATTCCCAATCTCATACAGCACCACTGCAACAATCGCAAGGACTGGCTGGGGCTGGGGGATAATAAATACAATTTTTTTTTTGTATTTTTTTATATGCATATACTGTCAATGACATACAGATTCCTCTTGAGCCTTTGCTGAATAAAACAACGTCTTTACATTTTTTAGGATAAGTTATTACTAGCTTATTATTTTCCTGCATGTTGGTAGGCAGGCTGCCTGTCAATCACTGCATCTCCTCTTTCTATATTCCTAAGAACTTACAGCAGAAATGCCTAATGAGATCATGAGAGGATCTCCAGCAGGAAATCTGTACTGCTCGTTTGTGAGAACTTTTATAGCTGTGGAATACTCATACTAATGCCTCGTACACACGATGAGAATATTGGACTAATGATCGTCCATTTTTTTTTGCATGCTAGTCTCATATCGAAAATTAAGAGGTTACTAAAATTTCGAAAATTCTCGTAAGACACAGAATACAACTTCGGAAGTGATGTAATGTGTTGTATTGTGATGTATTCTTTTGTTTCCAAGCATGCGTGATTTTAGTCACTTGATTTTATTCCTACAAATACTATACTAATGACACAAAAATCGTTCATTCTGTTATTTTATGAGAACATTTGTCGTGTTTGTCCCTTTGGATATTTTCACATGAGTGGTCATGCTCGGCTCTCAAAAGCTGTGTTCTACTAATCAGATTATCGGTAGCGCTTTTAATGCATTTTTTTTTCATCCGATTTTCTCATTGTGTGTACCAGGCTTAAGAGACAGAGTAGATGATCTAAAGGCAATATCAGACTGGTTACTGGTGTGTATTTCAAGTCTCTCTATGGGCAAATGTTATTATCTGTCCCCCTGTTCCCATAACTGCCTAAAACAGTGATCTCCAAACTGTGGCCCGGGGGCTGGATGTGGCTCTTTGCTTGTCTTTATCTGGCCCTTGGGGCATTATTCCACCAACTGACACCAATGATGAAACACCATTCCCCCTACTGACACCATCAATGGGGTACTATTCTTCTCATTGATAGACAATGGGGCACTATTCCTCCCATTAAACCCTAAGATGGGGCACTGATGCCCAGGCATTTTCTGCTCCCACTGGCCACAGTCCAGCCCCTTAAAGCATGCAGGACAGTAAATTGGCCCTTTGTTTAGAAAGTTTGGAGACCTCTGACCTAATCCTTTATTTATTCCTTTAATGCTCTCTTCACAAAGCAAAGCAAAAAGAAATCTCACAGGGTACAATGAAATCTTCTGTCTGCTGGAGCTGGAAGGAGGGATCCAAGAGGGCACCCTGTGTTTGGAGGCACAGAGCACGCTATAAGATACCTCCCCCTGGCTCAGGTGGATAGGTCCTGCTCTGATTGGCAGGGAAGGTTATTAGCAGTAACAACATCAATAATGCTCCTACAAGGCATATAACAGAATGCCACTGCGCAGGGTGACAATGCTGCAGTTAATTCACTACAGGTAAAATAGCGTTGTCACCCTGTAGAACAGTGGTTCTCAACTCCTTTCCTCGGGACCCACTAACAGGTCAGGTTTGCAGGATAACTGAAATACATCACAGGTGATATCATTTGCTGCTCAGTGATCGCAGTATTCTAGTCTGCATCTCACCAAGGTAATACTGAAAATCTGGCCTGTTGGTGGGTCCCGAGGGCTGGAGTTGAGAACCACTGCTGTAGAAGAAAGGGGGAGATACTGGTTCCTTTAGTACAGGATGAATTGTTGAAAAATGATGCTTGTCCTGCAATTTTTATTGCCTTCCTTTCCAGCTCTGATGTCCCTTTATCAGGGTCTTTACACCCAGGGGGCAGGAAGGACTGCCTGATCATGTGACCACTGTGATGGGCTGAAGACCAGAAGGACTTCAAGGCAAGAAATATATCACTGGAACACCAGGGAACTGCACAGAAGGGTCCAACTCTTTATTGATTGATTGCATCACAACAGAAGATAGCAATGTTTCGGAGCCATGCATGACCCCTTCATCAGGCATCTGCCTGACATGCCTGAGGAAGGGGTCCTGCGTGGCTCTAAAATATCGCTATCTTATACTGTGATGTGATCAATCAATAAAGTATTGGACCCTTCTGTGGAGTTCCCTGGTGTGCCAGTGACATATTTCTTGCCTTGAAGTCCTTCTGGTCTCCAGCTGGTGGTCACTACATCACCCACTCAATCATCTGCCATTTTCAGGAATGTGTGCATTGGGGATATTGTCTTGGGCCCTGTGATTGGCTGTCCCAGTCCCATTGGCTCCCGATCATTACTAGAGACAGGGAGCTTCTATGACAACGTGGTCACTGTACTGGCAGCATGCAGTGTGCGCACTCTCAGCACAGAAACCTTGGCTGCTCATGGACGCATATGTGTGGCCTGTGGACATTAAAGCCCACCCTATTTTCCGCTGCACATATGCATTACAAGGGTGGGAAGAGATAACTTTGGCTATAGTTGTACTTTAATTTTACATTTCCTAACAGCACATACATTACAAAGTGTTATTTCTGGCACTTTATTCTGGCTCTTTATTTGGACGCAACTTCATTTCCTCTTTACCAATATAAGTCAAGAAACAATGTTTGGAAAAGAACAATGTGATCTCAAAACTACTAAACTGCGACTATTGCTGCGAGAACTATTGCTCTTATTGCCAAGCCGCAGTCTTTATAAATTATAAATGGAACACAAACTTGTATTTCACCCACATTGGCTGGCATGGGTGCCATGTGGCATTCTGCAGATATTCCGGGCGGTGCAGTGCCATGGTGCTGTGTAGCCATTGTTTTATGTAATCGTTGGACACATAAAAGTGTTTGTCTGGCGGCTGGCTGTGATGGAATTACTCATTTTCATTTGTGCCAGTTTAAGAACAATTTTGATTGTTTGAATTCCTCTGCTCTTTGGCAGATCCTGTGTTATTTGTGGCCGGGGTCCAGCTTTGTGAAAGCTTTCTATCGGAGAGCAGCATGTCTGGGCCGCGTCTTGGGGCACCCAGCAAATTCCCAGTATGACTGGGGGCACACGGAGGGCACGATGGATTCTCATCCCAGGATGGAGCTAACATAGGCTGTCTCGTTGTACTGATCTCCTTTCCTCTCTGCGGGTTTCTACACGTCCTGTTTCCTATTCCAATCTCCTTCCTTCATTTCCCCACCTGCCAGTGTGATAACTGCTTTACTGTATAACTTCCTCACTCACTTTCCTTTGTGGATGCCCCCAGGGAGAGATGTATACCTCGCCTGTCCCCACCTACGCTATTAAAATTGTCCTTTACCTGACCTTCCCGACCTGCCTTATAGCACTTTCCCCATTGCACATTAGAACAGGACAGGACACGGCTGTCTCACCCACGTGTACAGGCTGCAGGCCACGGCTTCTCACCAGGGTAATTATTCCAGAGACCTGGGACCTAACCCTGGAGGCAGCGAACGTCTATAAATCTGACATATTATTACTACAAGTCAGTCACATGTGTAATGGCTGGAGATTGAGGGGATTATTGATACATCCTGGATCATCGCATACATAGAACCTGCCCAAGTAAATAAAATAAATAATACCTCCATGGGTGCCGTCATTTGACAATGCCCACCAATATAATACATCATTATATAAAATGAAAAAAAAATTTTGTCAAAAATAACAAACATGTTCTAATTACCTCCTCTGTGTAGTAGATTTGCAAAGAGCAGCCCCAATTCTCTTCTTCTCGGGTCCCTCTTCAGCACTCCTGGCCCCTCCCTCCTGTTGAGTACCCCCACAGCAAGCAGCTTGCTATGGGGGGCACCCGAGCCGAGCCACATCTCCCTGTGTCCATTCAGATGTGGCGCTGCAGCCTGGTCCTGCCTCCTCTCTCTCCTCATTGGTTCACTGACTTTGATTGAAAGCAGCAGGAGCCAATGGCACCGTGCTACTGTCTCAGCCAATGAGAAGGGAAAGTCCCGAACAGACGAGTCTCTTGTGCAACATCGCTGGATGGAGATGGGGCTCAGGTAAGTACTAGGCCTCATTTACACTGCTGCTGGTAAACTGATGTTTAGAGGCATTTGGGCATTTTTTTCAGCTGCCCCTGAACTTTCCTCTATGTTATCTTATCAGTACATTTACACAGGGTCATTTAAGGTTGTTTCCAACCTTGAGTTTAGAGGCCTTTTTTTGGAAAACACAAAAAAACTGGTTCAGACGCCAGTTCAGAGGCATTTGAAACGCCAAACCGCTTGTAAATGCAGCTAAACGCGGTAACTCGCGTCTAAGACCGTTTCATTTACAGGCGTTTCTATTTTTTTTTTTAAAAATGTGTTTTTTTCAAAAACGCTCCTAGACGCGAACGCGGCAAAACGCGGCTAAATGGGCGTTTAGACGCCGGTTTCTAGCTGTCAAGATAAAAGGGGAGGTTGAAACAGCGTCCCGTGTAAATGGAGCCTTAGGGGGGCTGAGGGGGGCTGCTGCACACAGAAGGCTTTTTATTTTAATGCAATAGAATGCACTGAGATAAAAAACCTTCTGCCTTTACAATCACTTTAACGCTGAAATGAACCACACATAGAGTGCCTTGAAAAAGTATTCATACCCCTTGAAATTTCCCACAGTTTGTCATGTTACACCCAAAAACATAAATGTATTTTATTGGGATTTTATGTGATGGACCAACACAAAGTCAATATTTTGTAGAACCGCCTTTCACTGCAATTACAGCTGCAACTCTTTTTGGGGAGGTCTCTACCAGCTTTGCACATCTAGAGAGGACATTTGTGCCCATTCTTCTTTGCAAAATAGCTCAAGCTCTGCCAGATTGGATGGAGAGCGTCTGTGAACAGCAATTTTCAAGTCTTGCTACAGATTCCCAATTGGATTTAGGTCCGGACTTAGGCTGAGCCATTCTAACACATGAATATGCTTTGATCTAAACCATTCCATTGTAGCTCTGGCTGTATGTTTAGGGTCGTTGTCCTGCTGGAAGGTGAACCCCCCCCCCAGTCTCAAGTCTTATGCAGGCTCTAACAGGTTTTCTTCTAAAATTGCCCTGTATTTGGCTCCATCCATCTTCCCATCAACTCTGATCAGCTTCCCTGTCCCTGCTGAAGAAAAGCATCCCCACAACATGATGCTGCCACCACCATGTTTCACGGTGGGGATGGTGTGTTCAGGGTGATGTGCAGTGTTAGTTTTCCGCCACACATAGCGTTTTGCTTTTAGACCAAAAAGTTAAATTTTGGTCTCGTCTGACCAGAGCACCTTCTTCCACATGTTAGCTGTGTCCCTCAGATGGCTTCTCGCAAACTGCAAACAGGACTTCTTATGGCTTTCTTTCAAAAATGGCTTTCTTCTTGCCAGTCTTCCATAAAGGGCAGATTTGTGGAGAGCACGAATAATAGTTGTCCTGTGGACAGATTCTCCCACCTGAGCTGTGGACCTCTGCAGCTCCTCCAGAGTTACCATGGGCCTCTTGGCTGCTTCTCTGATTAATGCTCTCCTTGCCCGGCCTGTCAGTTTAGGTGGATGGCCATGTCTTGGTAGGTTGGCAATTGTGCCATACTATTTCCATTTTCGGATGATGGATTGAACAAAGCTCTGTGAGATGTTCAAAGCTTTGGATATTTTTTTATAACCTAATCCTGTTTTAAACTTCTCCGCAACTTTATCTCTTACCTTTTCCTGGGCCTTTATGATTCTGTTTGTTCACTAAGGTTCACTAACAAACCTCTGAGGGCTTCACAGAACAGCTGTATTTATACTGAGATTACATTACACACAGGTGGAATCTATTTACTAATTAGTTGACTTTTGAAGGCAATTGATTCCACTAGATTTTAGTTAGGGGTATCAGAGTAAAGGGGGCTGAATACAAATGACCCCCACACTTTTCAGATATTTATTTGTAAAAAAATTGGAAAACCATTCATCATTTTCCTTCCACTTCATAATTAAGTGCCACTTTGTGTTGGTCTATCACATAAAATCCCAATAAAATACATTCACATTTTTGGTTGTAACATGACAAAATGTGAGGTATGAATACTTTTTCAAGGCACTGTATGTGTGGGTAACTTGAGCTGCCAAAATTCACTTTTAAAAAAGATACAAAATACCAGCCCAGAGTAAAAACTTTTACAGATGATGGCCAGCAAAATATTACTTCCCGAGATACACTTAATAAAAGAAAGTAATGTTTTATTATTTTTTATGTTATTTTATTATTATTTTTTTATATTGCTTTGTGCACTGGTTCGCAGTCATGTTGGAACAGGAAGGGGCCATCTCCAAACTGTACCCACAAAGTTAGGAGCATGAAATTGTCCAAAATGTTGTGGTATGCTGATGCCTTAAGAGTTCCCTTCACTGGGACTCAGGGGCCACCCCAACCCCTGAAATACAACCCCAGTGCACAAAGCAAGGTCCATAAAGACATGGATGAGCGAGTTTGGGGTGGAGGAACTTGACTGGCCTGCACAGAGTCCTGACCTCAACCCGATAGAACACCTTTGGGATGAATTAGAGCAGAGACTGGGAGCCAGGCCTTCTCATCCACATCAGTGCCTGACCTCACAAATGCACTTCTGGAAGAATGGCCAAACATTCCCATAGACTCTCCTAAACCTTGTGGACAGCCTTCCCAGAAGAGTTGAAGCTGTTATATCTGCAAAGGGTTGGCCAACTCAATATTGAACCCTACAGACTAAGACTGGGATGCCATTAAAGTTCATGTGCGTGTAAAGGCAGGTGTCCCAATACTTTTGGCAATATAGTGTATGTTGATAGACTTTGCCGATAGACACTGATCCATTATCAAAGTTGTAATTACCATAAAGAACTCATGGCTTCGGGCAGAAGGAAGAGAAGGTGGCAGCACCAGATCACAATAACTACAGTCTGCGTTTTCTGTTCCCTGTTGTCTCTTTTTTCCACCATTGGAAATAATGACCATGGAAATGGGAAAAGTGCCATTGTCCCTCCATTGTCCTGCATGGTAAATCTGTAATCGCAGTGTCTGCACTCCAGCACACTGCCCCCCGGTGTCTGGCATTGTGTGCTCTTGCACCGCAGTGTCTGATGTTATTTGCTGGTGTAAAGTGTTATTATGCTGTCAGCACGGTGTAAGGAAAACATCCTGGATGAACAGAGTTTGCTTTTTGTCTCCAACAAGATTTTAATCTTTTAGCGTCTTTTATGATGAAGGGGCCCCAGATACACAGAGGTGTCATCACCCCCCAGCTATGAATATACAGCGACCTGCTAATCCCTCAGGGATGTTTTCATGGGCTCACAAATGAGTGATGCCACTATTCTGGTTGTAGATACATTTTTCATCACGGTGTGCAGAAATCACACAGCTATATACATAGCGTTCAATCCCCTCCTCAACAATTCTAGGAGAACAGTTCAAATAACAGACCTCACAGGCAGGTCAGCCTCAAGCAAGTCTCATATACTGATAAAAATATAAAAAGGTAGGTGGTTGTTGTGGTGTCCCCTGGCAGGTGATGTGAGCTCACCCAAGGTGTGGAGTCTAAGCACCAGCCGGTGTTCATCAGAGCTCCTGATGGTTGCGATGGACTGGAAATCCTAGTGGTCCCCGGTTTTCTTTGCTGCAAACTGACTCCAGGCCATGACCCTCAGGATCGCCCCACCAAAAGGGTTTCTGGGACTGACGGGCTATAGTACAAGACTGTTCAGAATGTGGTAGACAACAGTAGCCACGTTCAAGCAGAGGTTGTGGCAGGTGACAAACATAAAAGTAGTCAGGTCCAAGCTGAGGTCATGGCAGGCAAGAGAATAGTCAGGTCCAAGCTGAGGTCATGGCAGGCAAGAGAATTGTCAGGTCCAAGCTGAGGTTATGGCAGGCAAGAGAGTAGTCAGGTCCAGGCTGAGGTCATGGCAGGCAAGAGAATAGTCAAGTCAATCTGTGAGGCCAACAAACAGGCAGCTAAGTATTAAAGATGGCTTTTTAAATGGGCTTCATCATGATTAAACTGCATTTGGACTTTAAAGTGGAATGCCACCCAAAAGGGCAAGTTACACTTTAAGGCCTCCTCTTAACATTTGACCTTTTTTGGGGGGGTACCCATTTTTGACAGGTACCTGCTCCCACTTCCACTCAAATCACCTAGGCAATCCTTCCCCCCTCCCTCCCCACAGTCTTCTGGGACACGTCACAGGTCTCGGAAGACTGCGGGACCATTCACAATGCGCAGCAGGGCTCGCGCATGTGCAGTGGGCACCCAGCTGTGAAGCCGCAAGCTGTAACAGCTGGGTGCCCACAGTCAAGGCACTGGGTAAGCACAGCACTGCATCCTGGTACAAGTAAGTGTCTGATTATTAAAGGTCTGCAGCTAGTTTTTGTAGCTGCTGACTTTTAATTTTCAGAAAACCGACTGGAGATCCACTTTACTATAGCTTGGTCCTCTCTCATGTTTTTCTGAGGAGCATGGAGATTCATGTGCTCCTAAGCTTAGGAGGACATCTCAGAGAGCCAACTTGCTTACATGTTTCGAGGGTTATACGCTCTTTTTCAGGGCCAAAACCTTTTGGCTCTGATGAAGAGGGTATATCCCTCAAAACAAGTAAGCCTTACATGTTTCAAGGGTTATACCCTCTTCATCAGAACCAAAAGATTTTGGGCAGGAAGAAGAGAGTACAACCCTCGAAATATGTAAGCCAGTTGGATCAAGGAGATGACTTTCTAAGCTTAGGAGCACATGGATCAATCAGAACTGCTTTGATACCTTGATGAGCCTTGTCTGTTTTATCGTTTGCAAGTAGAGGTATGCTTATTTTACAATGAATGGTTTCTGGAATAACCCACTACACTAGTGCACCCTCTATTACTTGTATTTTTTCAAGTATACTGTTGGGACCTCCCCCAGTCCTGAGAGGGCAACAAAGCGTGGAACGTTTACTCCTATAACAAAGAAGTGGATGTGTAGGAAGACTTGGTGGTAGACCAGCGCACTCATGCTCAGGAACCGTATTGTTTGATAGGAATGGACCTTGGAACCCCCAGATAGAGCAGGGTGGTCTGCTTCCCCGGGACACCCTAAGTGATGATGACATAGCAGTAGTCATGATTCCATTAATACAAAGCTTTGTTGCTTACACAAAAATCATATATACAAACATTTATATAAAAATAGAGTTTTGAGAAGCAGAAATAAATTAATCCGCCCCCAGTGCAGATGCAGATTTATATGCATTATGAAATAAGAAAAGAATCTCTGAAAACACCATTGGCTGCACTGAGCTTCAATAACCTCCTTTATGAGGCAGGAGAAGGCTGTCATTACAAGCTGTCAGGCCGCGGCTCCTGTGAATTGATGGGAAGCAGTTTAATCACAACGTTCCGCTACTGGAATCACAGTATTGTAACTGAAAGTGAGCGTGAAATTGTGCGAATAGCCAGTGATCTCATAGAAGCTCCTATGAATATATTAATGGTAAAGCCTACACACACACATAGTGGGCCTCCAACTTCTAAGATTCCAAATGTCATCTTCCAGCTTAGACTTCAATCTTATTGGTGGAGCTTCCACAATGTGGGCGGTTCTCAGTACTTACACTTTGATGCTTGAGCCCCCTTTATCCACACGCATTTCCCAACGCATGACAACACTCCACACCAAGAATTCCATTCTATGCTATTCTATTCTATTCTGTTGTGGCTATTCACATTTCTACACTCATTTGCTAGGAGCTAAAAGCACCAGAAGGTACATGAGCTTGTGTGCATTTTTGGCCCCATAGGCATGCAGCAACGGGGCAGTAAAAACAGGAGGTGGATCTGCGTTTTTACTGCCCCCAGACTGCCCATCTAAAACCTAACATTGTGGGCACTCTGGTTCATACACAAGCAAAGCATTGCGGGCCTGTCAAAATTTATATGCAGCATATCACGTTTGGCAGGCGATGCCACTTGCCAGGCATGCCCATTGAGGACAAGAGAACCCTCGCTGTGACTTGGTGTTGCAGTGTAAAGTTTCCCTTAGGATAAAAAAAAAACACAGCAGATTGCTTTTAAGAGGGCAGGGCAAGGCTGACGCACATGTAAATGAGGCCATAGACTTTAATGAACGCAAATGAAAATGCACAGCACAAGTGGATTTGCTCATTTTTTGCGCTGTTATGCATGAACAATAGACATGTGCACTGCCAAAAAATGTGCTTGTTTTAGTTACATTTGGGTTTTTGTTTAGTTTTTCAGGGCCTTTGTTATGATCGAAATTCGTCCATTTACAAACTCAAATATTTGAAAATTCCTAATTTCAAAAATCCAGAAATTCAAAAATTGGGAAATTCAAATATTTGGAAATTCGAAAATCCAAAAATAAGAAAGAAAACCCAAAAATTCAAAAGAATGAAAATTTGAAATAATAACTAACTAATAATAACTAACTATTAAATTATAGGTATTGGAATTTCCTTTCAAATTTGGCTGTTAGTCAACGTAACGAATACAAATTTATCCGACGTTGCGAATTATCCGAAATATCTAAACAAATGGAACAGAACAAATGAATAATAAATAATAATAATAACAAGTTTTTATTATTATTGTTATTTATTATTATTAATTCATGTTCCATTCGTTTAGTTACGGCATTTGTTATTTTGGATAATTTGTAACTTCGGATAAATTAGTATGCGATACGTTTACTAACAGTCAAATTTGAAAAGGAAGTTCCAATACCTAGAATTTAAAATTTTCGGGTTTTCAAATTTCAGAATTTTTGCATTTGCTAATTTACGATTTTCGAATATTCGAATTTACGGATTTCTGGATTTTCGAATTTATGAATTTACAAATGTTCGAATATTCAAATTTAGGAATTTATGAATTTTCGAATATTCAAATTTACGAAAATTCAGAAGAATTCGTTAAACGGCTTTTTGTTAAATCAGATGTTTCCGAATTAACTTATTTGTCAAAAGTTGTTAAGAAAAACTAAACTAATTGCACAACAACTGCCTTGCGCTCTTCATCCTCTCCTCTCCCTGCTCTCTTCATCCTCACCTCTCCCTGCTCTCTTCATCCTCTCCTCTCCCTGCTCTCTTCATCCTCTTCTCTCCCTGCTCTCTTCATCCTCTCCTCTCCCTGCACTCTTCATCCTCTCCTCTCCCTGCTCTCTTCATCCTCTCCTACCCCTGCTCTCTTCATCCTCTTCTCTCCCTGCTCTCTTCATCCTCTCCTCCCCCTGCTCTCTTCATCCTCTCCTCCTACTTCTCTCGTCCCTCTCCTCGTCCCCCTCCTCTCCTACTTCTCTCGTCCCTCTCTTCTCCTACTTCTCTCGTCCCCATCCTCTCCTACTTCTCTCGTCCCTCTCCTCTCCTACTTCTCA
>BLSH010151435.1:460917-480458 GCA_018402905.1 Glandirana rugosa | reverse complement strand
CTCCTATACATGAAAGCCCCCATCACATCAGAGAACCCCCATGACAGAACCCCCCCCATTATAGTCTAGATAACTCCCCCTGGAAGAGTCCTCCCATCCATCTCTGATCTAGGTAAACTGGGTCTCATGCTTGAGGCACCCTGGGGGGACCCAAAGGGCACCCTGGTTGGGAAAACGTGGCCCGGAGACCAGCGGGGCTCTTCTCCTAATTCTTCCATACACACAGAGGGGTTCTTGTTATGAACCCAGATATAACGGGGGTGGAGGAACCCCACAGCACTGGCTCTGCTATCACATGTATGACATATGGAAGATGAATACCAAACCAGGAGCACATTTATTATTATTATCTGCTTTCCTCAACATGCCTGGTCCTAGTCACCCATAATCAGCAATGGGGTGAGTGAGAAATAATAGATTGTTGGTGTGTGAGGGATAATCGGTCACTTTTTTCAGCATTTTAGTTGCAGTTGAAAAGGCAAAAGCCATTCAGCTCTGCTTCAAGTGTTCCTCAACAAACATCTAAACACTGGGAGTGGGTTTAGCTAGAGTGAGTGACACCTTGTGTGACATGGTGTCACAGTGGGCACATTACACCAATACGCTGTACATCCTACTAGTACATTCCTAGCATTACCCATGATGAGAGGTGATGTGCGGAGAGCGTGCTGTGTCTGGTATACGTGGCCACGTTCCATGTCTCAGCTGTGGGAAAGCTGTACTCAGGAAGAATAGACTGTACTTATCCACCTATATTTATTGTGTGATTCATGACCAGGCCGAGCTGCATCCTCTCTGTCATCACACAGGGGGTCTGTGGCACATGTAGGGATGAACACTATAACATGCCATCTGCTATGCCATGAAGATGCCAGTCTTTGCACCCACCAAGGTATGACCACCCAAATCAACGGCACCCCACCCAGTGACTGAGCCCACACAGCTCTCCCTCCCCAGAACCAACAAACCCCAACCATTCCGGGACCGACAAACGTGATCCCCTACATTGTCCATGTATGGAAGAAGAACTGTGACCAGATGTGTAGATAAATCAATTGCAGCAAAGTTCACTTTCATGTATAAAAAAAAAATGTACATTCATAAACTGTTTTTTATGGATTGCAGTTAAATCGGTATTAAAGCAAAAAGCAAACATCGTATACATTGCAGCTTAGCAATTCCTAGATGTGATGGCTGCATTAGTTTTCATGTTTAGGGTTTCTTTCTTCTATTTTTCATCTGGTAATCCAGCCAGCAAGTCTGCTGTTTTTCAAAAGCTCGTGCTCTCCAGCAGAATATATCAGGTTACAGGGATGAGAAAAACCACATTGCCTGGCAAGGGTGTTTACAATGATCGGCTTTTATTTATTCATGTTGTAAACCCTTTATCCCAAAAGGGGAAAAAAAATGTTTGCTGTGACTGATTATAAAGTGTGAGCTGCAGTTTGGCTTTAATTGTGGGTTTCCTCCAGGTTCCTCCAGGTACTCTGGTTTCCTCCCACACTCCAAAGACATGTTGGTACCTAGGGTTGCCACCTCATCCCTTTAAAACCAAACACATAATATTTACACCGGTTCTGTGGCTGATTAAGGCTCAGTTCATATTGGTGCGATGCGGGAACCCTGCGAATCCACTGCAGATTCCCAAATCACACCGACTCGCAGGCAGTTCACACTGCACTATGCGAACCGCTGGGAGTCTCAATACAAAGTTAATGACACCCCCAGATCGGTTCCCATATCGCAGTGAAAACTGTCAATTCGGATAGGAATTGGATTCTGATGTGGACCAAAAAAAGGGTCCTGCAAAACTTTGGTCCGAATGCGATACAAATTCAGCCATACAGTCTGTATGGCTGAATTTGCATCGCACAGACATCGCATGTGATTGCACAGCGCACTAATGTGAACCCAGCCTCAGGTGGTAATAAACACACTTGGTGCCTTATCTGCATTAAATTAGCCTCATTTGTGCAATTCATATGTGTCCTGGATTAAAGGGATGAGGTGGCAACTCTAGTTGGTAGGCTAATTGGCTCCTGTCTAAATTGACCCTAATATGTGTACACTATATTGCCAAAAGTATTGGGACACCTGCCTTTACACACACATTAACTTTAATGGCATTCTAGTCTTGAGCCTCGTATGTATGATCATCTCAAATCGTATGTTGGATAATGTAACTTGCATACTGACTGCACTACACGATCGTACGACCACAGAAGAACGTTCAGGTGCATGTAATTAGCATTCGGCCGTTCCTGACTCTGCCTGGCAGACAATGGTCAGGCGGCATGTGAGAGATCTACTGATTCCCGTCACTGGGATCAGTTAGATCTCTTATGCCCCTGGCAGCCCAGCCCCTCACAGTTAGAACACGTCTAGGGAACACAGTTATCCTCTAGATCTCCCCCTGCAGGTCAACTCCTTCACTGCCAATGACATTTATACAGTAATCAGTGGATATTTAAATTTCTGATCGCTGTATAAATGTCATTGGTCCCAAAAAAGTGTCAAAAATGTCCAACATGTCTGCTGCAATATCGCAGTCCTGATAAAAAACACAGATCGCCACCATTACTAGTAAAAAAAAATAGTAAAAAAGCCATAAATTAATTATCATGGTTTGTAAACGCGGCTTTTGCACAAACCAATCAATAAACGCCGATCGCGGTTTTTTTTTAACCAGAAATATGAGGAAGAATATATATCGGCCCAAACTGATGAGTCATTTTTTTTCTATTTTTTTGGATATGTATTATAGCAAAAAGTTTTTTTTTTTTTCAAAATCGTCGCTCTTTTTTTGTAAATAGCGGTGAACAGAAGTGACGCAGAGGGGATCAAATACCACCAAAAGAAAGCTCTATTGCAGGGGTTGCAGGAAAGAAAATCACTCAATTCTCCCATTAACACAGTCAGTGTTGATGGGGAAATTCTTCACAGAGAGCCATTGATTACTGCTAGCAGCTATATTATCTGCTAGCAATAATCACGGGTAAAATCCGATCAATCAACTTACATGCATTCAACTTGCCCATACATGGTTCGAATCTCGGCCAGTCCCTGCCTAACCGGCTGAGATTCGGACCATCTATGGCAGGCTGTACTCTGCACATGGACACAGGCAAACACACAGAGATTTCTTCAGAATAACAGAAGGTCGGAATCTGCAGCAAAGGTTGTTATAATCCCTGCAATGTACAGAGACCACCCAGAGGGGAATGGTATTTTTCAACAAAACTGGAGTTACTTTTTAAAGCAATAGTACACAAATAACAATCAAATACACATAAATAAAAAAAGAACACAAAATAAAAAAATACAATAAACATTTATCTAAATAAATCCACCATAAATATAACAAAAAAAGTAGATTTTGTTTAATTTTCAAAAAAAGAAAGAGTGGATCCGGGGTTGAATGTGACTGGTTACAGAATTAAATTTTATTTTTTGGATTTCTCCTACCCCTGATTGACATGGAGGGGGGCTGGTGGTTTGATTCCTGTAAACCAGAGGAGATGACAGGAGCAGGTTCAGACAGATCGGACTGTCAGCTGTGCGCTCATCCAGGTCTGTCATCACCCCCCCCCCCCTGTATTGATATAGAAATCCTCAGCAGGATCATATACTGTATACTTCATTACAGAGATTTATTCTGCGTGATAAGGTTGTCATGTTAGATTACAGAGTGCAGTGACCCCCAACACCTCACCTGATGTATGGGGATCCCTCACTACATCAGCAGATTTATTAGTATATGTCCAGACAAAAGGTTTTATGTTTGAGGAGTGGGGGTGTAGGCTTAGAACCCCTTTTCTGTTTTTACTTTACAGACAGAAATAAAGGTCTGACAGGGGCTCTATCCTTCCCCTACTCTAATGAAGGGAAGTAGTACTGCAGGAGGTAGTATCAGCAAACTATACAATACATTTTTATTTTTTTTATCACGCACACGGGGATTTCTTGCACATGTGTGCAGACACCACAGCAGGTATCCATATGTGGGCGGCACAGTGGTGTAGTCGATAGCACTTTCGCTTGGCAGCAAAGGGGTCGATGGTTCGAATCCCAGCCTCGACACTACCTGCCTGGAGTTTGCATGTTCTCCCTGTGTCTGTGTAGGTTTTCTCCGGGTGCTCCAGTTTCCTCCCACACGTCAAAGACATGCTGGTAGGTAAATAAGATCCTGTCTAAATTGGCCCTGGTATATGTATGTATGAATGTGAGTTAGGGACCTTGTAAGCTCCTTGAGGGTAGGGACTGATGTGAATGTACAATATATATGTAAAGCGCTGTATAAATTGACAGCGCTATATAAGCACCTGAAATAAATAAATAAATAAAAAACACCCGCGTTGTGTGCACATGCTCAGGGAAGCCTCTGTGATAGATGTGCCGCAGGTCTCTGTTGGGTCCCAAACACCTGGCAGAGCCCTTTGGCGTAATATATTGAAAGATGGCAACAAAGAAGGAGGAAGCGATCAAAAATATTGGAGGACTGAAGCTCTTCTTTAAGGGCCCAATCACACCGGGTGCAGTGGGATGCATTCTGTATTGCATTTCCACTATATATACACTATATATATATATATATATATATATATATATATATACAGTCCAAAACCCATGTTATCGAATGCAGCGGTCACCAACCAGTGGTCCATGAGAAAATATTGGTGTTCCCCAGGAATTCTGCTGCAAATCAACATTGTGGCCGATGTACAGGTGCATCTCATAAAATTATAATATCATAAAAAAGTTCATTTATTTCAGCAATTCAAATCAAACAGTGAAACTCATATATTATATATAGATGTGTTACACACAGAGTGATATACAATATTTCAAGCATTTCTTTCTTTTAATTTTGATGATTATGGTTTACAGCTAGTGAAAACCCAACCTTTAGAATCTCAGAAAATTAGATTACATAAGACCAATTAACCACCTCCCACCCGGCCACTGTATATATACGGCCGGGTGGGAGCTTCCCCATTCTGACAGGACGTGTATTTACGTCCTGCAGAACGTGTGCTCGCAGCGTGGCCACGCGGCGCGCTGCAGCTGGATTCTGTGATCATTATGATCACAGGATCCAGCCGAGCAGAAATCGGGATATGGGCGCAGTGATTGGCCCTCCCGATCATGTGACACCTCTGTGTAATCACAGCCGTCACATTGTAAACAGAGACGAACATCTCTGTGACAGGTCTCCCCCCGCCAAGCTCAGTGAGAGCTCAATGCGGGGGAGGGGGGGAGCTGCAGCTATGTGACAGCTCTCTGTATGATGATGATTTCATGCAAAGAGCTCTCACAGATCGCCCCCCACACAGTGCACCAAGCACCACTGATACCCCTGTCCCCATACACATCAGTGTCCCCATAAAACAGTCCCCAAAACATCTGTATGTCCCCCATCACATCTCTCACCATACACTAAACATCTGTCACAGTCCCCAAAACATCTGCCTGTCCCCGTCACATCTGTCACCATACACAAAAGATCTGTCTGTCCGCCAACATCAAATAAACCCTGATTTGGGTTATTTTTACCAAAGAAATGTAGCAGTATCATTTTTGGTCAAAATGTATGAAGAGAAATTACTTATTTGCAAAATTTTATAAAAGAAACGAAGAAAAATGCATTGTTTTTGAAAATTTTCAGTGTTTTTTAATTTGTAGCGCAAAAAATAAAAAAACCAGAGATGACTAAATACCACCAAAAGAAAGCTCTATTTGTATGAAAAAAATGATAAAAATTTAATTTGGGTACAGTGTTGCATGACCGTGCAATTGTCATTCAAACTGCAACAGCGCTGAAAGCTGAAAATTGGTACGGGAAGGAAGGGGGTTTAAGTGCCCAGTATTGAAGTGGTTAAAAAAAGGATTTTTAATACAGAAATGTTGGCTTACTGAAAAGTATATCCATGTAAAGTATAGTATGCACTCAATACTTGGTCGGAGCTCCCTATGAATTACTCCATCAATGTGGCATGGCATGGAGGCGATCAGCCTGTGGCACTGCTGAGGTGTTATGGAAGCCCAGGTTACTTTGATAGCGACCTTCAGTTCATCTGTACTGTTGGGTCTGGTGTCTCTCATCTTCCTCTTGACAATACCCCACAGATTCTTTGTGGGATTTAGGTCAGGCGAGTTTGCTGGCCAATCAAGCACAGTGATACCATGATCATTAAACCAGGTGTTGGTACTTCTGGCAGTGTGGGCAGTGCCAAGTCCTGCTGGAATATGAAATCAGCATCTCCATAAAGCTGGTCAGCAGAGGGAAGCATGAAGTGCTCTAGAATTTCCTGCTAGAGGGCCGCGCTGACTTTGGACTTGATAAAACACAGTGGACCAACACCGGCAGATGGCATGGCTCCCCAAATCATCACTGACTGTGGAAACTTCACACTGGACCTCATGCAACTTGGATTCTGCACCTTCCCACTCTTCCTCCAGACTCTGGGACCTTGATTTCCAAATGAAAAGAAAAATTTGCCAAAGTCAGAGATGATTTGGTGAGCCATGTCATCTGCTGGTGTTGGTCCACTGTGTTTTATCAAGTTCAAAGTCAGCAGGAAATTCTAGAGCACTTCATGCTTCCCTCTGCTGACCAGCTTTATGGAGATGTTGATTTCATTTTCCAGCAGGACTTGGCACTGCCCACACTGCCAGAAGTGCCAATACCTGGTTTAATGATCATGGCGTCACTGTGCTTGACATGCCATAGATGCATTAATTCATGCAAAAGGAGCCCTGACCAAGTATTGAGTGCATACTATACTGTACATGGACATACTTTTTAATAAGCCAACATTTCTGTATTAAATGAATATAAATGACTGTCAATATCTCCTAAACTGATTCAAACTTAAATTCATGAATTCAATGATCACCTTTAGTGTAATGATACATTAATTATTTATCAAAAACAATTTCATCAAAAAGATAAAGAAAAAGTCCATAGCCGTGCTCAATAAAGTGTCAAAGTGCTGTAAACAATCCAAAAGGTGTTCCACCAACAATCGCGTGTCAGGAATTCACACTCACCAGACCTCTAGCAATTATACGCCTATAAGGTATATATATATATACGATTCTACAGCCCAGGACAAGGAAATCCAAACATCATCAAAGAAAAAACTTCAGCCCCTTGAGCCGTCCTCTCATATAGAATGCCGTTATAGTGGGGATATAAAAACAGAAGGCTTGCATAGCATAACACTGTTTTTATTTTAAAAAAAGGCAGAGATCCAGAGCATTGTGTGTATAAGGCAGCAGTGTGATCCAAAGGGAGGGAGGCAGAGAGCCGAAGCATTGTGTGTATAAGGCAGCAGTGTGATCAAGAGGGAAAGAAGCAGAGAGCCAGAGCATTGTTTGTAGAAGGCAGCAGTGTGATCCAGAGGGAGGGAGGCAGAGAGCCAGAGCATTGTGTGTATAAGGCAGCAGTGTGATCCAGGGGGGTGGGGGTAGAGAGTCGGAGCATTGTGTGTATAAGGCAGCAGTGTGATCCAGGGGGAGGGAGGCAGAGAGCCGAAGCATTGTGTGTATAAGGCAGCAGTGTGATCAAGAGGGAAAGCAGCAGAGCCAGAGCATTGTGTGTAGAAGGCAGCAGTGTGATCCAGAGGGAGGGAGGCAGAGAGCCGGAGCATTGTGTGTATAAGGCAGCAGTGTAATCCAGGGGGGTGGGGGTAGAGAGTCAGAGCATTGTGTGTATAAGGCAGCAGTGTGATCCAGGGGGAGGGAGGCAGAGAGCCAAAGCATTGTGTGTATAAGGCAGCAGTGTGATCAAAGAGGGAAAGCAGCAGAGAGCCAGAGCATTGTGTGCAGAAGGCAGCAGTGTGATCCAGAGGGAGGGAGGCAGAGAGCCGGAGCATTGTGTGTATAAGGCAGCAGTGTGATCCAGGGGGGTGGGGGTAGAGAGTCGGAGCATTGTGTGTATAAGGCAGCAGTGTGATCCAGAGGGAGGGAGGCAGAGAGCCGGAGCATTGTGTGTATAAGGCAGCAGTGTGATCCAGAGGGAGGGAGGCAGAGAGCCGGAGCATTGTGTGTATAAGGCAGCAGTGTGATCCAGGGGGGTGGGGGTAAAGAGTCAGAGCATTGTGTGTAGAAGGCAGCAGTGTGATCCAGAGGGAGGGAGGCAGCGAGTCGGAGCATTGTGTGTATAAGGTATGTAACATTCATGTAAAGGCACCCAACAGCTTGTTGTACGATCATCCGACCCTTATTAACAACAGCCGATGTGTGACGGTCGTACAACAGATGTTGGGTGAGCAGACTAGAAAACTTTTGTTCAACATGGCGTCGTATGACTGTTGTACGGTGTATACAGAGTTGGGCCAACAAAGATGTACATGCAAAACACGCATTCTCAGAGGTCAGGAACGCCTGGAAGTGTCCATTCGTGTAAACCTACGTTCCTAATTCACAAATCACATGCACCTGAACTTCCTCTTTATACGCTCTTAACACGTCACCACGTTGGGCTTGTTGAAGCTTTGTTGTACGATTACTGGACTCATGTCAGTACGTTAGACACAACAGCCAATTTTGGGCACAAGTTGAACATGCAGTCCTACGACCGTCGCAGCATGGTCCGTGAGATTCAAAATTGTGAGTTTAGTTGTCTGTGAGGTCTGAAAGGTTGCCGGCCACTGGTCTAATAATTATTGCACACCATTGCAGTGCAGTGCAAAAAAGTACACCAAGCTACATTTTTTCGGAATGTAAATGCGTGTAAGCACATGCAAAAATGTGCATGATTGCAATGTACTGCAAAATAAAAAAAAAAAAAGGAAGAAGGAAGTGACCACAAAGGAAATGCAATCAGAAAAGCCTCAAAAAAACGCTTAGGAAAAATGCACTGCAAATGTATGTGAACGCACATCAATGCACGTGCAGAAATTCGCAGTTTCTGGTGTGAATGGGCCCTAAGAGTCTGTAAGAGGATCAATTTAAAGGACATCTATCTTCTTTTAACCTAGTTATTTATGTAACCATACATTCCTTTAAGCGGTGGTGAATGACAGCACTGGGGCTGATATACAGTATCTCACAAAAGTGAGTACACCCCTCACATTTTTGTAAATATTTTATTCTATCTTTTCATGTGACAACACTGAAGAAATGACACTTTGCTACAATGTAAAGTAGTGAGTGTACAGCTTGTATAACAGTGTAAATTTGCTGTCCCCTCAAAATAACTCAACACACAGCCATTAATGTCTAAACCGCTGGCAACAAAAGTGATTACACCCCTAAGTGAAAATGTCCAAATTGGGCCCAAAGTGTCAATATTTTGTGTGGCCACCATTATTTTCCAGCACTGCCTTAACCCTCTTGAGCATAACGTTCACCAGACCTTCACAGGTTGCCACTGGAGTCCTCTTCCATCTCTCCATGACGACATCACAGAGCTGGTGGATGTTAGAAACCTTGCGCTCCTCCACCTTCCATTTGAGCATGCCCCACAGATGCTCAATAGGGTTTAGGTCTGGAGACATGCTTGGCCAGTCTTCACCTTTATCCTCAGCTTCTTTAGCAAGGCAGCGGTTGTCTTGGAGGTGTGTTTGGGGTCGTTATCATGCCCTGCGGCCCAGTCTCCGAAGGGAGGGGATCATGCTCTGCTTCAGTATGTCACAGTACATGTTGGCATTCATGGTTCCCTCAATGAACCATAGCTCCCCAGTGCCGACAGCACTCATGCAGCCCCAGACCATGACACTCCCACCACCATGCTTGACTGCAGGCAAGACACACTTGTCTTTGTACTCTTCACCTGATTGCCGCCATTCATGCTTGACACCATCTGAACCAAATAAGTTTATCTTGGTCTCATCAGACCACAGGACATGGTTCCAGTAATCCATGTCCTTAGTCTGCTTGTCTTCAGCAAACTGTTTGCAGGCTTTCTTGTGCATAATCTTTAGAAGAGGCTTCCTTCTGGGACGACAGCCATGCAGACCAATTTGATGCAGTGTGTGGCGTATGGTCTGAGAACTGACAGGCTGACCCCCCACCCCTTCAACCTCTGCAGCAATGCTGGCAGCACTCATACATCTATTTCCCAAAGACAACCTCTGGATATGACGCTGAGCACGTGCACTCAACTTCTTTGGTCGACCATGGCGAGGCCTGTTCTGAGTGGAACCTGTCCTGTTATACCACTGTATGGTCTTGGCCACCGTGCTGCAGCTCAGTTTCAGGGTCTTGGCAATCTTCTTATAGCCTAGGCCAACTTTATGTAGAGCAACAATTCTTTTTTTCAGATCCTCAGAGAGTTCTTTGCCATGAGGAGCCATGTTGAACTTCCAGTGACCAGCATGAGAGAGTGAGAGCGATAATACCAAATTTAACACACCTGCTCCCCATTCACACCTGAGACCTTGTAACACTAACGAGTCACATGACACCGGGGAGGGAAAATGGCTAATTGGGCCCAATTATGGACATTTTTACTTAGGGGTGTACTCGCCTTTTTTGCCAGTGGTTTAGATATTAATGGCTGTGTATTGAGTTATTTTGAGGGGACAGCAAATTTACACTGTTATACAAGCTGTACACTCACTACTTTACATTGTAGCAAAGTGTCACATGAATACATATAATAAAATATTTACAAAGATGTGAGGGGTGTACTCACTTTTGTGAGATAGTGTATAAACACTGATGAAAGGAATGGTTTCACCAACATGAGATCTTTTCAGTGTTGGCTTTCTTTCTCCAAGCTGCACTCAGAAAATGACAGCTAGAACCTGACTGGTCGTTAGTGGCATTGGGTGCTGTATGTCTACTCCAGGCACATCACCATCACCACCATGCACAGGACCAGTGGCATTGTGTGCAGCTCACCAGAGCCAATGTCCATCCATCCATCCGCACAGCTCAAGCTCAGCTCAGGCCTTTGAATCATCATGCTGCACAGTGATCACAAGCATCCAATTTGCAGGGACACCCCACTGTGTAAGATCAGACTCTTCCCATCCTGATGACAACAATGTGGCTCAGCAGCAACCCTGGCACACTGACCCCGTGTCTGAATCACAGCACCCCATATATGATGGTACAGAGATCCAGGCCTATCAGCAGTACAGCACGACAGTGGATGCTGGCGCTATATAAACCAACAATTGGCTGGCTTCTACATGAGAAATTCTTCCAATGATCTGATATTTGGCATCATCAGTTTTTCCCTGACATGGTCCAAGCCTCCCACCCATGACATAATATGGAGGGAGCTCATGTCAGGGCGTGTGCACTGCTAATTATAAACACCGGCTGACAGTCCATACTGACTTCATACACTGCGCCAGGAACTGGCACCAACTCCGCTCCATCTGTGCTGACATTGTTACACTGCTTGGGATATGCCACATGAACCCTTCAAAAGAGAATGACACAGCCTGCCATTGCCTGACACAATATGCTACAAGTCTGTCCCGGTCACTGAAAACAAGAGACTGTGAACAAGAGCCAAGCAACCGGCATTCTTAGAAGGAGAGGCCAGCAATGGTGGGCTGCATGACAAGTTTACTGGAAAAAATCCCCAGCAGAGATCATGACAATACATTCACTAATGGACTATTATTAAAGTCCAACTGATCATTTTACTTGAAATCAGCTAAATTCATTCAAGGTGCATCAAAACAAAATGTGTACAAACAGGTCTTACAATTGATTTTCTATAGATAGCAGGAAAGAGTAAAAAAGCCAGCTATGGCTGGACATGCAGAGGTGAGCTGTGGGCAAGAGAGGTGCAAAGGTGAACTGTGGATGAGGGGACAGACGTGAGTCGTGGTTGCAGAGATGAGCTATGAATGCGTGGTGCAGAGTTGAGCTGTGGACAGGGGGTGCAGAGATGAGCTAAATAAAGGGGGTGCACAGGTGTGGACAAGAAGTGAAGAGGTGAGCTATGGATGGGGGATACAGAGTTGAGCTGTGGAAGTTGGAGGTAATGAGAGGTGCAGAGGGGAGCTGTGGACAGGGTGTGCAGAGGGGAGCTGTGGACAGGGTGTGCAGAGGGGAGCTGTGGACAGGGTGTGCAGAGGGGAGCTGTGGATATGGGAGGTGCAGAGGTGAGCTGTGAATGGGAGTTGCAGAGGGGAGAAAATTCCGAAAATTGGAAATTCAGAAATTTGGTACTAAAAATCTGACAATCGGAAATCTGAAAATTCTAAAATAAGAAAGAACATTTAAAAATAATAATTAACAAATAAATAACTATTAAATTATAGGTATTGGAATTTCCTCGAAAATATGGCTGTTAGTGATAAATTTTGTATGTAAGTTCACTAACAGCCAAATTTTTAAAGGAAATTCCAATACCTATAATTTAAGTTATTTATTAGCTAGTTATTATTTCAAATGTTCTTTCTTATTTCTGAATTTTCTATTTTCAGCGATTGCCGAATTTCCAAATTACTGCAATTCTGATTTTCCGATTTTCCGAATTTTCAAAATTGGAACAATGAGATTTCGGAAAAATTCGGAAGTTCGAAATTCTGAAATTTGGATTTGCCTCATATTCATGAGCCATGTACTCTGGGATGCATAAAAAACTCTCCTAACCAATGAGCTCTGTGTGCTGGGCTATGTGTTATCAACTCCTGAAAACTGTGTGATGTATGTTGAGCTGTATGTTACAAATTCCTGAAAACTGCACTCTGTATGCTGAGCTGTATGTTACATACTCCTGACCACCCCACTCTGTACACTGGCCTATACATTACATAATCCTGAACGCTCTGTATGCTGGGAGTGCAGCAGTTAGAAGTGTGCACAGTACTCCATGGCATACATTGTCCAGCAGTCAGGAGATTGTAATGTACATATCAGAGTGCAGTGGTCAGGAGTAACATACAGCCTAGTGTAAAAAGAGCAGGGATCAGGATGAAATAATGTATAGTGCAGTACACAGGGGGTAGTGGTCAGGAGTAAGGTCACATGACATAGCAAGCATACAGATTGCAGCAGTCAGAATTCTGTAAGGTACAAAGTACAGATTGTCATCTTGGCCCTGGGCACTGGATGGCCCTGTGCCAGCATGGCTTTCACACCTTTGTTTTATGTGCCCGCATTGTAGCAAATTACACTGAAAGTTTTGTGTTTTCTGATAAAATAATTGTCCTTCAGTTCTGTGCACCTCCATAAAAAATTCTATCCAACTGTGCCGCTTTCACCAGCAACACCGAACTGGAAGTGTATGGGAGGGCAGAGGTGTACAGCGGGTTAGCATGGGTCACTTCTCTACAGAGGTTCTGCTTTGCCCTGTGAGATAAGTCTGGCTGTGTTACATTATTGTTCCTCTGCCAATTGTTATCTATGGAATTTTTTGCTGACCCAGGACTGCAAGGAAACTACGGAAGACACACAGACATAATACTGCACACACGTGGATATTGGAGAGACAGAATTCCAAGAGCAGTTGCAATATACAGGGAAGATTTATCTGGGGTGCTGGGATTATAATCAGCCCTGTGGCGGAGTGAAGGAATGGGTCATCTATAGAGAGGGTAATATGGCCTAGAAAGTATGGGTGCTATATATACCATGATGGGCACACTAAAATGAGATGGAAAACAGGGACAGCAATGTATAGGTCACCGGGTGCACACACAACTGCACACTCATAGAAACCTGCCACCCAGCGCTCTGGAGACGGATGGGAATGCGGCGGCGATCAGAGGCCTCCTTACCTTAGGAAGGAGGCAGATCAGGCAGACATGGATCCGGGCTGCAGCTGCTCGCTCCGGGGACATCGTTTCTCCTCCAGGCCAAACAGCAAGTGGGTCCTGACTGAGAACCCGGTTGGCCGAAAGTCCTAAGACTCCCTGGCCAATCGGGTCTCAGGAACTGCTTCCTGATTGGCCGAGGGGAGAAGGCTATAGTGAATATTAATTTGCTATTGTCACACAAGTGGATGGGCTCCGTGTGCAGTGCTCTGCCCACCCTTTTTTGAAGCCAATTAGAGCATCAGGCTCTAATCATGTGCTTCAAAAAAAAATAAAACCCCATTGAAATCCATGCGTCCAGCACCCCGCATTTAGATTAGGGGGCCCAACGCATTGATGGGGGGGGGGGGGGACGCTCGTGCGCCCCCTATGAAATTCAACAGGCGGTATCATTTTTACCTGGCCGGTGTGGAGCAGGAAAAACACCGTTTATCTGCCTATTTTTACTGTTCCTTGACCATCCCTGTCAATAAGGTCTTAGCACAGTTAGCAACCATCAGTAAATTATGGACAGTTTGTAGAAAATCAATGATTTTTACAACTCTCTGTAAATATCAGGGGCTGATAATTTGCCATCCATGCTGAGTTTACTTTTTTAATCCCTTTCACACTGAAGCTGTTTTAAGGGGTTTTAGCGCAAGAAATAGCGCATGTAAAGCGCCTGAAAACTGCCTCCCATGCTTTCTCACTGGGGCGGTGCGCTTGCTGGACGTTAGAAAAAGCCCTGCAAGCAGCATCTTTGAGGCGGGTTGGGAATGCTGTATACACCGCTCCTCCACCACCCCTGCCTATTGCAAGAATGAGCAGCACTTCCGAAGCACCTGAAAAGCGGTCAAAAAGCGTCGCTTAAACAGCGGTAAAGTGTCGCTAAAATATGCAGCACTTTGCCGCGGCCCCAGCGTGAAAGGAGGTCTAACCAGGCAAAAAAGTAGTTGTGGGTATTGTCAGTGTTTCCATATTGGGTTTATACTGTTTAAATATCAGGTGTCTTAGTCTTAATAGGAGTTATGTCATTTTTCAGGTTGACAGTAAAAAATGTCCTATGTCAGTAAATTTTTAATGTTTTGTCAGTTTAAAAAATCCTGCGGGAGGTTGGCAACACTGGATCTTAGGCCTGGTTCACCCCTGTGTGATTTTATGAGCATCTTGCAGTGCATAAAAACGCATTACAATACATAATTTCCAATGAGACCATTCACTTCTATATGCTGCATTGTAAAAAAATAAGGCATGTCCTATATTTTATGCATTTACCTGCTTTTTCTGACCTAATTTATTTCTTTGGAAGCGCATGAAAATGCATGTAGAACACATGAAAAAATGCACTTTAGCTTCAAATATCTGCAAAAAGTGTGCATGTTCCCGACCCTCAGAGAACCGCGCTGCACTTTAGCAGACGCACGGGGTGCCAATAATTGTTAATGGCGCTCCCATGCATTGGCAACCTCGGCTCTCTTTTACAATGGGATTTAAAAGAAAGGGTCTGGGACTTCTTTTCCTGCGTTTCTATGGGTAGTGCAGCCTATTGGAATGAATGGGCTGCCTACACGCAGAACAAGTGTAATGTTCTGCATGTAGTACCGTGACCCTAACCTAAAAACGGGCATTAAAAGACCTAATCAAAACACAATTAACAATGTATCACAGAGGAAGCCGAGAGATGTGAACGAGATATTCAAAGATGGCGGCACAGGAGGGGGAAGCAGGCAAACATATTGGGGGACTAAAGATCAGGGTCCAATCACACCAGGTGCAGTGGGATGCAATATTTTAATGTATCCCCACTAAATACACAGTCCAAAATCCCTGTGTGCTTTTATGTGCATCTTCCAGTGCATAAAAACGCATGAAAATACATAGTTTCCAGTGAGGCTGTTTACTTCTGTATGCTGCAGTGTAAAAAATAAGGCATGTCTGATATTTTATGCATTTTCCTGCTTTTTCTGGTCTAATTGAACTCTTTGGAAGCACATGAATATGCATGTAAAGCACATGAAAAAAGGCACTGTAGTCTAGGATCACATATCTGCAAAATTGTGCATGTTCCCGACCCGCAGAGAACCATGCTGCACTTTAGCAGACGCATTGAGGGTGCCAATAATCATAGCTCCCAACTGTCACTGATTTCGAGGGACTGTCCCTGATTTGGAACAAAGCCCCTCTGTCCTCTTCATTTGTCCTTCATTTTGGGATGATGCATACAACTATATATAAAATGCACTATTTAGCTATCAAAAAGTGTTTTCCAGTGCTAAGCCTTTCATCCAATTTCTAAATTGCTGCATTTGTACATTTAAAAAGCCAATATATCACAGCGGACGTGGAGCGACGTGGACTTAACGTTTGGCCTCAATCACATGGGGTGTACGCCTATGTGAGGCAGTGTTAACCCACCTGGGTTTGCATAGGTGTTCCCATAGACGTGCCTGGGCATACCCTAATCACCCCGTGTGGTGCAGATTCCCCCTGTTTAGACCCCTGATATTTCACCAAAGCCCCTAACAGGGCTCCTAAAAACAATTGTCAAAAAAAAAGATAAAAATTGTAAAAAATAATAAAAAAGAAAATAATAAAAAAAGATAAAATACTGACACCAATCTCTATCCTACTAAAACTGTCCACTGCTCTACATACTGTATATAGATATAGACACACACATGTATATTTGGGATGCACATCCTAATAAAATAGGCTGCGCACACCTATGGGTGTTCCATGCAGGCAGTCCCATTGATGTTAAATGCCATGCAGTGGTTCACAGAGAAAGCTGCTCCTTCCAATTTGAAATCTGAATGGGTGCGGGTGCAAGTGCCCAAAATCACACGGTGTGCTTTCGGAGCCATGCACCCGCACCCATATGGGTCTCAAATTGGGGGCAGTGCCTGTGTCTGTGCATCTGACATACATGGGATTGCCTGCATGGAACACCTGTGCAGCCCCATGTGGGTAAACACAGCCTCGCCCGGGCATACGCCGTACCATGTGAATGAGGCCTGCCATAGGTGTGCGCAGCCTATTGTATTAGGGTTTGCACCACAAAGCTCAAACGCATATGACTTTCTCTGCAGCCTTGGCTGCACTGGACAGTAAATGAATGGGAAGTGCTTTGTTTCCTGTTCATTCACAAACTGAAACAAAGTTTACTATGCTTCAGTTATGAATGAACACAGTGAGTGAGTGTGTTTATTTAGAAAAGGAAGGGGCTGGTAAATTACATATTTACCGGCCCCTTCCCCCACTCTCCATTCTGAAACATCCCCCCGCAGGAGCCCGGAGCCGCACGCAGTGATTAGGGTGTGCCCAGGCATACCTGCCACACCCCCTGCGCACGCCTATGAGGCCTGCATAAAATACTGGCAACAACTGTATGTGCCAAAAGATATCTATGCATACAGTATATGTCATCAAATACCATCCACCACTGCGGAGGGGCTGCACTGAGTAGCTCTGGGCCCCCCTTCCTGGCAGTACAATGAACACGGAGCTTCCTCTGCTGGGGATTCCTGACATTCCTGATTCGGGGTGCTGGGGGTGCCTGCAGCTATTTGGGGAATATGATCATTTGTTATCTCTGCCGTGTTCCCAGAAGACTGACACAAGCCCTGTCACTGTACAGAGGCGAGCCGCGGCTCCTGAACCATGATTTAATGCTTCTCATCCAGGAATGCAGCTGTCACTGATGAGACATCATAATCCCCGGACAGCCCTGGATGGATATTTACCAACACAAACCCGCCAATCAGAAGTCACCGTCTCACTGCTACATACGGAAGGAATGTACTGTTTATAGAAGGACCAATCTGTGATTTTGCAACTGGGCAATGGTGCAACACAAAAACAGATTATTAAAGAGTAACTCCACTTTTGTTGAGAAAAAAACATTCCCCCCGGATGATCTCTACATTGCAGGGATTTCATCAAACTTTGTTGCAGATATCGAAATTTTGATATTCTGGATAAATAGCTGTTTGTTTGTCTGTGTCCATGTGTAGAGTGAATCTGTATGGGACTGGTTTTATGATTATCAATCAGATGCTGCAACTGCAGGGCTCTAATGAGGAAAGTGGCATGGTCTGCATCCCTCTAGATGTGATTTCCCATTTTGGGAGTATCTCGCAAAAAATGAAATTTTCGTTACATGGGATGCTCAAAATCTGATTTGTATCTTAATGCAGACTTCTGGGAAAATCAGTAAGCCAATCACACTAGCAGGAAATGACATATGGGGGGGGGGGGCATCCCTATGCCATCTGTATTCAGGACACCTCCAGGTAGCCATATTGGATTGCATTTTACAGTTTTAATCACAGAGCTGCAGATTGAAAAGGAAAGGTAATGTTGTGATAACATTCATTTACAATATGACTTGTGTCACAATTCTATACACTATCTCATTCTTTTTTAATTTGCTATTTTATTTCACATGAAAGAGGCGTTATTCTCTGAACTAAAATTTCTACACAGAAATCAATCACAGCAGAATATCAATGCACATTTGGGTGCCATTCATTCTTCAGGGCTCCCCAAACAGGTAAAAAAAAGGCTGTTTTGTCACGCAGCAAATCGCATGAAAAGGAAGCCAAATCACGCTGTCCAATAATGTGACAAATACAGGGCAATCTTAGAAGAAAACCTGTTGGAGTCTGCAAAAGACTTGAGATTGGGGGGGGGTCATCTTCCAGCAGGACAACAACCCTAAACATACAGCCAGAGCTACAATGGAATGGTTTAGATCAAAGCATATTCCTGTGTTAGAATGGCCCAGTCAATGTCCAGACCCAAATCCAATTGGGAATCTGTGGCAAGACTTGAAAATTGCTGTTCACAGACGCTCTCCATCCAATCTGACAGAGCTTGAGCTATTTTGCAAAGAGGAATGGGCAAAAATGTCCTCTCTAGATGTGCAAAGCTGGTAGAGACTTCCCCAAAAAGACTTGCAGCTGTAATTGCAGGGAAAGGCGGTTCTACAAAGTATTGACTCAGGGAGGCTGAATACAAATGTACCCCACACTTTTCACATATTTATATGTAAAACATTTTGAAAACCATTTATCATTTTCCTTCCACCTCACAATTATGTGCCACTTTTCTTCTTTTTTTGGTTGTAACGTGACAAAATGTGGAAAATTTCAAGGGGTATGAATACTTCTTCAAGGCACTGTATTTTGATTGCTACATATTGAACCACTACAAAATTGCAAAGTGGAGCAATTAATAATTAGATTAAATAATTAGTTACTTGCTCTGTTTATCAATTTTGTAGTGGTTCAATATGTAGCTCTTAAAATATCTCCTGATGAAGCCAGTTGTGACGGTATGTGAGGCGAAGTGGTAGACGGACCTACCTGTCGCCTTGTATGCCTTCATGTGAACTGGACTAAACAGAGTCCGCTCCGGATCTTACCAGCCACCATGGCAGGGCTGGTTCAGAGTTTGTGGTCCACTGGGGTCCACCAGCAGGTGGCTTAAATAATCAGGAAGAGATCTCACTTGAGCTCTGACCTGGAACCACCTGGGGTCACCTGGTGTTTGAGACTTGGTCGGGACGGTACCACCGACCATTCTAGGCCTCGCCTGAGACAAATCAGGTCAAGTGTACTTCCGTATGTTCCGCTGTCCATCCAGGCAGATGGTGAAGCGGAGTGTATGGCAGTGTTGACCGAAGTAGTCCTCTATAAAATTCTCGATGTATAACTTGGTGATGTTTTAACTATTTGTCTCGTTCATTGATTAATAAATTAGATTAATAATTAACGAGGTGAAACGTTAAAACATCACCAAGTTATACATCGTTAGTTTTATGTCACGGAA
>BLSH010151435.1:445187-460907 GCA_018402905.1 Glandirana rugosa | reverse complement strand
TTCAAGGCACTGTAAAACACATGGACTGGGAAGATTCACCTGCAGTGTAAGTCTGGCGACTGTCAGATTCCTTACATTATAAATATAACCTAGGCAGGCGCTTGTGAAACAAGAATTCAAACTATTCTTTTGGGTATTTTGTGATTCCTGCTGTCACCCCCTGGGAGCAGCTTAATATACAGGAGGTTATGGGTGAGTATGAATTCAAAACTGACAGTGTTACCCAAAGCAACCAATCAGAATGCTGGCTTTTATTCTCTGACCTGCGCAGAGACTGGAGTTGCTATACTGTATATATATCCGGCGGAGGGATGGGGCCCATCCAATCCTGATGAGCTGTGACATGAATGGCAGCCTCACCCGCAGAGGAGCATATAGTAAAGTATATTATTATACAGATCCAGGAGCAGATGAGGACACCAGGGCTTGGTGCAGGATGAACTTGTATGAACCGGGGGGGGGGGGGGGATCCCTGAAATTCAGCACTGGGAAACGTCTAACAGAACAGGAAGCAGCACACGGTCAGGAGGACGGAGCTGGAAAGGAGACGACAGTTGGGGATTTGTGGGATCGCAGTGGATTTAGGAGAGTGCAGTGAGCGATTTGGCCAGATGTGAGGAAGTGTCACCGACGGTGCAAACTGCACTTTATATAGGACATGAGCGTTAACTGCTTCACTGCCCAACTGTCCTCAATTTAACCACTTGCTTACTGGCCACTTAAACCCCCCTCCTGCCCAGACCAATTTTCGGCTTTCGGCACTGTCGTATTTTGAATGACAATTGCGCGGTCGTGCGGCGTTGTACCCACACAAAATTTGCGTCCTTTTTTCCCCCATAAATAGAGCTTTCTTTTGGTGGTATTTGATCGCCTCTGCGGTTTTTATTTTTTGCGCTATAAACAAACAAAGAGTGACGGTTTTGAAAAAAGAACAATATTTTTTACTTTTTGCTATAATGAATATCCAAAAATAAAATATAAAGAAAAAATGATTCATCAGTTTAGGCCGATATATATACTTCTACATGTTTTTGGTAAAAAAAAAAATCGCAATCGGCGCATATTGATTGGTTTGCGGAAAAGTTAACGTGTCTACAAACTATGGGAATTGATTTATGGCGTTTTTTATTATTTTATTTTTTTTACTGGTAATGGCGGTGATCTGCGATTTTTATCAGGACTACGATATTGCGGCGGACATGTCAGACTTTTTTGACACTTTTTTGGGACCAATGACATTTATACAGCAAACAGAAATTTAAATAGCCACTGATTACTGTATAAATGTCATTGGCAGTGAAGGGGTTAACTGTGTTCCCTGTATGTGTTCTAACTGTATGGGGGGCTGGGCTGGCTGGGACATAACAGATCTAAATGATCCCAATCACAGGGATCAATAGATTTGTTATGTCCCCCTTCACAGAACGGAGAACCACCGTGTTTACATCGGCCGTTCCCCATTCTACTGCTCTTACAGGGGATTGCGGGTCTCCGGCAGACATTGAGTCCGCCCGACCCATGGGCACGCCCACGCAGCGTGCAGCAGGGCAGCGAGAGCGGGCCGCCTGTGTGTGCGCGCAGGGAGTCCGCAAAGGGGCAGACGTCGATGGATGTCCCCCTGGCAATCCAGATCCGTGCTGTAGCTGTCTTTCGGCTATAGCGCGGATCTGTACTGGTTAATGTGGAAATCAATGCATTTTACAAAAGACTGCGAGCAGACCGACTATTACTGTATTGCAGAAGAGACATTCTTCTGCTATAAAATACACCTACCTGCCTGCTCACCGTCTTCCTTACAAAGTACACTAAGCTGCACATGCTCAGCTCAGCTTACATTGCTGGCATGGTCCCTGTGTGCCGGGATGACTAACCCCGTGCATTGGCAGGATCATCCCATGGCAGCCAAAAGAGATTAACTGAAGACCGGCACCCAGGGAAAAGATGCTAGCACAGGCAAGGGACACAGAACATTTGATAGGGGTTCAGGTGGTGATAAACGTTGAAGGTTTTTTACCTAAATGTATTCTCTGCATTAAAGTAAAAAAACCTATTGTCAGCTTCCCCCCTTCCCCCTTATACTTACCTGAGCCGGCCTGACAAGTCGCGCTCCATGCATTGCAATGGAACCGTTCTAATAGACTAGACTTAGAAAAAGGTTCCTGTACTACTTTGGGGGCAACTTCAAGCGACTTGCATTGACTTCTATTACAGAAGTAGTTTGCAAGCCGCACTGAAGTCGCGCTGTGCAGGGTTGCGCTTAGTCCCCCCGCAAGTCGGATCGCCCCTGTATGAACCGGCTCTGAAATATGAATTCCAGGCATGATCTATATTGCATAGTTACATTGGTCCAGGTTGGCACATTGTAGGTATGCATATCCCATACCTGATGGACCGCTGTGGTATTGGACAATTACTATATTAGTCGGCACTACTACAGTGATAGCCACAATCTTTCGGATGCTATGTCAGGGTCATCCCTTCTGCACAACGACCACAAGTGGTCGCACATTCATCATTGCTGCCATTCATAGAATACCTTGTATTTTTTTCAGTAATTACTAGGTGTTCTCTGATTTGTCAAGTTGGAGAGGAGGGGTGATGACATCACAATCTCCCCTTCATCCAATCAGAGACCACCTATTCATTTTTAAAAAGTACAAGGCGTTCTATGAATGGCGGTGGTGCCTGTGATCAGTGTGCAGAGGGAATGCTGAACAGGCAAAATCTGAGAATGACCCAGAAGATCAACATATATTTTTCTATACTTGTTGAAAATGTTCTTAGCCTGAAAAAAAGAAAACAAATGCAGCCGCCACATCTAAGGACTGGTGAGCTGCAGAACATGACATTTTTGTTCTTGGGAATTAGATATCCTTTTATTTCAAAGTTCTGACTGGAATGTCTATTTAAATTTCAGTTAAGTTTAAATCACCATTCTATAGGATCAGGAGATACACTGACGTCATCTCCACCACTGTTGCCTTAGGAGTTTATGTGAAATCTCCATTAACAGCTGTAAAAGATTGTAATTAGGAATATATATATATTAGAGGTAATATCTCACGCCTGTATGTGAAAAAGCTTTTCGCAGACGCTTTAGGGCCTATACTTGTTTATCTAAACAATGGAACCCTCTTTGTTCTACAAATATTCACTTCAAAGGATGCCTCGTTTAGTATGCAATGAAGGTGGCCAGCTTGTCCTCACTACTCAAATTCCTTTAACATTTAGTTGCATTAAAGAGGGCTGACTTAGGCAAACTATAGGGATGGAGGTTTAGCCAATCGTAAAGGAATAGGGAGGCCCACCAATCAGGGCCATTCCAGGTCAACCAATGAGGCACCGGCCTAGAATGATACCCAGACTGGAGGGGAGGAAGCACGCTCTCTTTGAATGGTAGTCAGCAGCATGGTAACTATGGTCTATTTGATGGTCTTATATGTTATGTGTTTGACTGCTTGTATGTGGTTGTTCTAAGGAATATAACCTAATTCCTATAGTTTAACCTATGTGTTTCTTCATATGCAAGGTATGATAGATAGATTGCTGTAGATTCTTTAGATCTCTCTACTATCTACTAATAAATGTTATTGTTGTGTTGAAGCCTTCACTTATGGTCAAAGAACTTTCATTTAACCCATTTCATATATGAAGAAATATTAAATCTCAAATATAACGTACGGGTAACAACCACAGTGTTGCCAACCGCCAGTATTGTTACTGGCAGCCAGGAAAAAGGGGGCACTTTTCTCCTGCCAATAAATGCCAGTGACAGGAAAAGGTTGCCAGCAAAAAATATGGCTATGACGCTCGGCTGTGCATGCGCAGTTCGGGTCCTCTGCGTGCCTGCTACAGTGTGTTCAGGCAGCACTGGGAGGGGACAGGTCTGGCAGAGGCGGTGCTGGAGAGTGTCATGTGATGTCATAGTGCAAGGGAGCCGAGCGGAGCGGCTGGAGCCTCGTGTGTGGGTCTGCTGGGATGGGAGCAAGGTAAGCCAGGAGCGGGACTGTCAGTGCTGTTTGGACTGAAGGGACCACCCAGTATGGAGAGAGACTGTCACTGTTATTCAGGAGGGGACGTGCTGTGTCAGTGAGGTGTCATCATCACCTGTGCTGCTGTACACTGCTGTCAGTGTCACTGTGAGAGTCAATTTCATGTGTGTGTGCCGCCCATTTGAATTTCTTGTCCTGTCTCTGAGCTACTTACTTACTTACTATATCAACAATAAAATATGAAACTTTTTTTTTGCCTTAATATCTACCTTAAATCACAATGCTAATTGCATATTGCACTTGTTTGAAGCCATAAAACTGAAATCTGCTCTTTCAACTGTAATTTTGTAACTTTTGGAAATGCCAGTAAAAAAATTGGCCGTGCCAGTAAATTTTGGGTGTTGTGTCAGTAAATTTCAATCTGGAAGGTTGGCAACACTGCTCCACCACCTTTCCACCCAGCTGACTCGTCTTTCTGACTTCCATGTCGTGTTATTCTTGGCTGGGATGAGGACGGGGAAGTGGAAGGGTATGTACAGAGGTTTGCAGGATTCTGTTAGCTAGAGATAAGACCCTGTTTTTGTTTGATTACAGCTCCATGAATGAGCCTGGAACTGAAGATGGTCCTGCAGTGAGTCATATGGCTGCAGGGCCCATCAGTCTGGATTGTCCTCGGCCCTGGGACAGACAGGAACGTACAGTTCTGCGGGTTATCCATATCTGACAGGCAGCAGAGTGACAGGACAGAAAGATGCAGAACTAAGTCTTCCTTTTATGCCTACAATAGCTCAGTAATAACAGGATAAATCTCAGTTAACTTTGCACTAAGAACCCAACTAACTTTACTAATAACAAACCTATGAGGCTACCTAAAGCCAGCCAGTTCAACAAGGACCAACCGAGATTAAAACCTTCTATGGGCATGCTGATTGTACCCAATTCGATTGTGGTATGAGTAGGTTACAACCAACATGTCGGATTTTCCATGCGGCTTTAGAACACGATAGCTCCACGGGAGGGATTCCCCCATCAACACAATGTCATCAAGCTATTTTCTTTCCTGCAACCCATGGTTGCAGAAAAGAAAATTGCATTGTCTATAGCCTGCCATACTCTCAATGGTCCCTCACCTCCCACTACACATGGGGTTACTGGAGGATGGACACCACATTTCAGTGTCTGAGTTTCTCTTCTAAACCAACCAGATTTCAGCTCTTAGTTTTTCTATACATGTTAAAGATAAAGATACACAAGGCCGCTGGAGCAAGAAGAACAAATCATGTCTATTATCGGATCCTTCTGGAGACCGGTGGGCCTTCTTACATCTGCTGGGTACTCACACTTTGAAGTCCACGGTCATAAATTGGTTCCCACCCACCGTGGCTTGTTCCTGTTACACCCCCATAATATACAATAAATTAAATTATCAACAGGCAGCTATCTGTGGAAATGTGCAGATCTGGGAACAAAAGCACACATACAGTAAGTCAGTACTGGGGTCCCTGAGAGATAGAAGAAAGTAATAGGTGGTTTAACCATTTATTGGGATGTGAGATATCTGGGTGGACTAAGCCTTTAGGTTAAAGTCAAAACTTTTTTTTTAGTTTTGGGTGGAGTGTGGGAGGGTTTTCAGGGTTTGTCATGGTGACTTATCAATGAAACTGAAAGTGTGGGAAATATGCCATGTTTTTGAGTTGGAAATCTTCCAATGAGGACACCAGTTCCATTGACACACCACCCATCTCAAGAAAGAACTTCCTCTTACTTACTGTTGTTTCAACAGGACAAGTTGTGGAATCTCCCCAGTAGGACCTTATCCTACTCTATTCGCCAGGACAAGCATGTTTTGTCCTTAGATAAACTTTCTTAAAATATCTCGTAAGTTTGGAAACTTGTTTATTGTCCAATAAAGTTTTTTTATAATTAAAAAAATGCTGCTTAAATTAGGGTTGGTGGGGTTGAACCGACATAGGACAACCCTTGTTGAGTTATTCATCCATGAAGGTGGACAACCATTCCAAGTACAAAGTCATTGCCTGTGTTTGGGGTTGGAAGGTCAATAACTCACTAATTCAGCAATCTGAAAGAACTTAAGTATTATTCACCCATACATTGTTCTTGCATTGACCTCGAGGTTGATGTTTTCATTATAGGGAAAAAACATCAGTGATATCTATACAAATCTACACACAAAGCCTGAGATGATGAACATGTCATACAGCTCACCACAACACACAATCGGTCTCAGACACAGTTGAGATTTTCCCATCACACACCTTATGGAAAGGACCTTGGCAGGTACGGTGCCTCAGCTTCTGCCAATTTACCACATGCCCATCACACTAATGAAGGGGTCCTGCAATGCTCTGAAATGTCACAATTTATGAGGTCATAAAATCTCTACGTTTCGAGTTGACTCAACATTTACTATGAATGCATAAATTAATCTCTCTAGATGTTCTTCGCTATCTTGTATTTTTATTCTTGTATATAACATCCACAAATGCATTGCTGTCTTGACAAAGACATTTTCAATAGTCCAAAAAGGTGTTCTTTGTATGACGAAACGCGTTAGTCAATAAATTGAAGGAATTGTAATTGGTGCCTTTTTTAAATTTGCCTGAAACATATATGGAACGTGGTTATATGATTGATTTATGATATGAAACACTAGTCATTTATCTATGCAATATGTAGTGGTACAGAAACTGGTTTAGAAAATACGGTTTGAGGGCAGGACAAAAGCTTTTTTCGGAAAATTATCTTTGTGGAAACAACAATAATGCTTTTATAGACATTATATACTCTGGAGTTTAATATAAGATCCAAGGTATGCTGGTGAAATGTTGTTTATAGTCTGGGTGTTAGGAAGGGCATGGCAGAATGGAAGATAGCACATGCATATGAGCATCTGTGAAGAAGCGCACATTGGCCTGTAGCCTCATGCAGAGTTCCCACTGACCATGCATGTGCAAGCTTGCAGCTGCCTAATGTGGTCTTATCCCAATGGCTCCCATTGCTCTCAATCTGCCCTTCGAGAAGGCCTGGGGGGGGGGGGAGAAGGGGCAGGAAGTGAGACATTTTTTATCTTAATTAAGGTAAAAAATTATTTGACTTTATAACCACTTTAATGATGTATTCATTAACATTGATTCTTTTACATCTGCATGGAGTTAAGCTTTAGAATTATTACCAATAGGTAAATCTCATTAATGTCAGTATATAAATATATAAAAAGGACTACAAATCTTATATACTGTAAGTCAGAGAAAAAAATGATGATGATGTGCAATAAACACTTGTAGCAGATAGCTACAATCTTCTATCACAGGGGTCTCCAAACGTTTTATTGAAAGGGCCAGTTTACTGTCCTTCAGACAGGCAGGCTGATGTGTGCCCAGTGGGAGTAAACAATGCCAGATCTTTGGTATTAGGGGGATAAATTGTTGGTGTCAGAGGAAGAATTAGTGTCCCATTGTTGGTGTCAGGAATAATGCCCCAAGGGCTGGATAAAGGTAAGCAAAGGGCCACATCCAGCCCCAGGGCTGGAAGAGACCACTCTTCTATCATGTTACATTGGTGACAAAAATGAAGGAGGCCTACCAACAGCAGGTCTCAGTGTGAGGAACATATCAGACTGTCCCTGTTGTTCTGCTCTACTATAATATAAAATGTAAAGGCACATCCGGTGATGGACAGCGAGATACATCTAACAGATTTACAGACCAATGGATGAATCGGTCACTCTATCAATAATATTATTTTCATTAGTTGCACGAGATGCTGTTTTCCAGCACTGTGGTCTACATTGGTGTTATATGAATCAGTAGCGGCCCGGCTTGTTTAGCGTTCAGGCCTGCATTGTATCTCGGCCTCCTGTTTCAGAGATCCATGCCTCCACTAGATAAGCGCAGACACCATCTGTATCCATCACACCATTCCTACCTCTAAAATAACAGATTCCATTCTGCCTTCTTATGTAAACCCAGTGTGAGTGTGACAGAGGAGGGGTGAGTGTCAGCACCTCCAAGAATGATGGTCCTCTAATCTCCCAGCTTCCATCATCCACCCTCCATCCCTGTATCCTGACAATAGCCAGCTGCTGCAAATCTCAGCAAGCACCAATCTCCTCACACTGTCACTACAGTAAACTGTTATCTGGATCCGTCCTCTGGGTTTACTTCTGCCCGGTGATGGTAACATACTGCACGGGCCTTGGAAAGGCTGATATAAACACAAGACTGCCCTAACCCTGAAGAGATTACAAATGCTATACAAGGTCACCTGTGTACCCATTCAATGAAGCCATACAAAGTTCAGTATGACCCAACATTGGGCTAGGACAGCCTGAGCCAAGAAAGATGATTTCTGATTGGCTGCTAGCTAGTGCACTACTTCTTCCCTGTTGCTTACAGACTGGCCTCATGCCAATCACTGCCGGGCCCATCTTCCGATGCTCTAGGCCAGCCTTCCTCAACCAGAGTTGTGGGGTACCCTCAGGTTCTTACAGAGGATGCTAGGGGTTCCTTGAGCAATGCACAATCTCTTCCTATCAGATATGTAACCACAGACACCAATGATCTTTTTAGCTATCTGTAAAGGGAGTTTTTTCCAATGACCACCAATGTAAGGAGCATTCTTCCCAGTGACACGAATGTACCATGGGCTGTGGACATTATTTATTAGCAGGGGTTCCCTGAGACCACAAAGTCGTTTGAAGGGTTCTTCCATGTCAAAAATGTTACAATGTACTGTAAAGCTTATTCCTCTTTTTGCTTGATCTATTTTGTACAATTTTGATTTTTTTTTTTCTGTGATTGCATTACTAAGTACATCAGCCTTTTTCCTTTCTTAGTTCTACTGAATCTACACCACCACCATTTTCTGGTTTTATGTGTAATTTTGTAAAATCAATAAAAATGACTGAACAAAATTTTCAAAGAAAAGCAACAAAAATCTGACATTCTGTCTTCTAGTTCATGTACAGCAATCTGAAATCTGTTGAACCTGACACTAAAAACCAGGAATAACATACTGGCAAAGCAGCTGGTAGTTTGCAGCCTGGAGGAAGGGTTAAAAGAAATAGAGATGGCCTGTACTTCTATTAGTTACTTGTCTCAGAATGAAGTTATATCCACCATACCTGTACATTTCTCATTACAATTGTACTTATTGGAATTCATAATAAAAAATAAAGATATTTAAAAAAAAAAGGCTTCTCTAGGCAAACTGTTCTGCAGATCATCTGGCACAGGAACACAGCATACACTCCTGCATGTTTCAGTGTGGTGCGATTTTGCAGTCCGTTCATTTGAATGGGGCTGAATTCTCCTCTTAATGCGGAGAAAGTAGTCCATGCACTACTTAAAAAAAAAAAACATGCTGCACCAAATAGTAGCACCATGTGATTTGGTGCATATTTGTGATCTGCATTTGGGGTGCCGTTAACATTACATTGGCATCTGCAGCAGATCGCAAAGGCAGTGCGTTTTGAGTGCACAGAGCGCTCCTTTTCTGCACCACATTCTGCTGTGAACCAGCCCTAAGCCCCATTCACGTATCGTACATTAGGAACCCAGGTTCCCACTTAGGATTTTAAAAGCTCAACTTACGCGTGTTTCCGCATGTCGCACATAAGGCAGTCTGTTCACATGAATGGGCTGCCCTATGTGCTCATGCCACGTTAAAGAAGCTCAGGGACCAAATTTCGGCCCTGAGCCAAGCTTTTACACACGCATATTGTTGCAATTCTCGTGAGTTTTGTTGCATGAAAATATTGCATCATGTTTGGGGTGCCATTAAAAAGCGTGTGCCATGCATTTTGCCACGATTTGGGGATCTCAGGCAGAATTGCGCCAATTCTGCCTGTGATTCCTAACCACCCAAATATGAGCAGGGCCTTAAGGACAATTGTATGCTTTGCACAGGTTAGTATTACAGTGTAACAAACTTTAGTTTTGGATGAAGTGGTGAAAAACTAGCAACCCTGGCAAGTTTCTATAGCTATGTCCCCATTAGGGAGATTCACCCTCTATATTTGTCATAGTCACCGTTGTCATCGGGACTAAAAGTGAGGGGAAAATCCAAAAGTTTGAGTTGCCACCGAATCGGGAATAAGGGGAAATTTTCCATAGCGACACCTGTTCTATTGACAACTGTCTAAATCTAGCCATACACTGTTCATTTTTTTTTTTTTTTTTCGTTCAGCACAAAGTGGATGGAGCAGCACCTGCCGCTGTCAAAATACACCGATCTGCAGCTGCAGCTTATTGGCTGCGGCTGCTGATTAAGGAAAATTTTCTAATATGTCACTTCAACGGAAGATGATTAAACAAATACGCTGTGGTAAAAGGGGGACCCCACAGACTGATGCAAATTTGGCTAGACCAGATGAATTTTGATCAGGGTATGGCCCAATTAAGAGAAAATTCCCTCAATATTGAGAGATGTCCCTTCACATCCTTTTGTGCCTACAGGACAGGTTGTGAAGGGAAATCACCTCAATAGAACATAAAAATATACTCTATCCAAAATAAAACAAACTGTTTCGGTGTAGATATTCAATTTTTAAGAGAGAACATCTGTCCACAATGACTCATGACATCACGATCTGCACACACCTATATATCACCCATCTGGATTCCTGGCCATCATGCAGCAAGTGTTCGGTTCTCTGCAGACTCACCGTTTTGGTGAAGAGGATGGCGGTGTCCCAGTATTCGGGGTGCTTGTCACTCACTTTGTTCCATTTCTTCTGCCAGCCACAGAAGCTCCGCAGTGTCATGGCAGCGTTGGTAGTAACTTTGGGTCCTTTTCCGTCATCTGTCAGGACCATGAACTTCACCACGGCTATGTTGATGGGATTTTGGATGCTGGGGTGGCGATACAGGCGAGCGGCAGTGGCCATTAAAGTGAGTAGATAGTGTTGAAGGTCATCTCCGTGGAACTTAAGCATGGTCTCATCTGCCACAATCAGTGTCTCCACATACCTGGTGATAGAGGCAAAGCGTCGGGACCTATGGCCTCCTCTTCTTGTGCCATTGGTATGGCGTTTGCCATGTTTGGAACTTTTGTATCTTTGAAGAGCTTCCATAATGCCATGGTTCAAACCAGAGCTGACCCCACACCTTGACGTAGTGTCTGCTGACCGCAACAGTGCTCTCCTGCGCTGTAGGAGATGCGGCCCCTGCTGGCCAACCTGTAACTGATCCCACGTGCCGTTCTTTAGTGGACTGATGAAATATTCCACCCCTTGATAGCCAAATGCCCCCCGAAGTCCCCCGCAAAGGCTAAGAGCAGCAAAGGAATCCCGGTCTGAGTTGACATCTCCAGAGTAGAAGCAGTGTCTCAGGCTTGGTGATGGTTTGGGGACAGTGCCAGGGAAATGCATGGAAAAAGCCGGGGCAATGAATTGAGAATCAGGACTTAAGTTCAAATAGAAATCCTCCTGAAAAGCAGAGATCTGGAATATAACTCCTCTGTCCTTTACCTGTTCATGGCCTTCTTTATAATACTGTCTTCCATTGATGTCAGGATCCAGTTTTTTGGGGGTAACCATGACCTTATCTGACCAGGCGCACAAAGCGGGGGAGAGAAAAAGCAGATCCAGAGTAAGCAGAGAGGTGACAGCCAGCTGTGCTTGCATGGTGACTCAGCTACAAGCCGTCCAGAGACTGAAAATAATAGACTTTATGGAGAAAAAGGCGAAAGGGGGTGAATTGTGCAGCTAAAGAGAAATAAAATGTATCCACCATAAAAAAGGGGATCTAGAAATATACTGGAGGAAAAGGACTGGTGGAAAAATAGTGAAATTAAAGATGCCCATAAGGATGGAGCGCAGGCAGGCGTCCCCTCAGCCAATAATCACAGCTTCTTCTGCATCCACAAAATCCAGATGTTCAGGCTGCACCGTGCCCCAGCGCTGCAGTCATTGTTGCTTCACTACCTGTCTGCAAACAGGCAACATCAGCTCTTGTTGGGCTTTATATACATCCCTGTCCTGTGCAAATTGACTTTTTTTTTTCTCTGGGAGGTGCTGTGAAGGCTTATTGGACTCTCCTCTGCCACTTGTAGCTCATTATCAGCCACACATATACACACAACCTCCCTCTCCTTCCATTGCCGGCAGAGTTTAAAGAGCCAGCAAGGCTCAATGCCTCTTCCCAGCAGCTGCTCCCTTCCCTCCCTCGTCCGGCTCTCCTCTGCACATTGTTTGGAAGTTGGAGCTCTTCTCTCCACTCAGCAAATGTCCTCCCTGAGGCTTTCTCAGCAGGCACTGGGTGATCTCTGTCAGGACAATGCTGTGCTGGATGACCAGAATGGAATGAGGAGTCCTCCCAGCTACCTTCACATTGTGTCTCTGGGCTGTTTGCAGAACCCTTGTGCACACTTTGCAGGATCCCTACCGACGTGCTCTTTGTGCTTTATTATTTAGCAATCATTGCAGTAAAACATTTTACAGAAATGTTATATTTATATTATAAATGTTATTTATTTCATATAACAATATTTTTTAACAGAAACTATATATATATATATTTTTTCCCTGTAAAATGTTTTATGCAGTAATTGTGAAATGACAAAATCACAACACACAGAGCAGAGATTATGTGTATATATATATATATATATATATGTAATCCTTCCTGTATTGAATTGTATTGTAACTGTACTGTCTGCAAAGTGCTGCATGTTGGCAGCTCTGTGTCATATATTCTTTTATTTCTTTAGGATATTTTTTTTTCATAAAAGTAATAATAATATAATTATATTATTAAATTTTTTTGATAGTATTATTAAAATAATAAATATATCACAGATAAATTGATATGTATAATAAGATATTATTATTATTATTATTATTATTATACAGGATTTATATAGCGCCAACAGCCTGCACAGCGCTTTACAACATGAGGGCATATAGATATATAATCATAATAAATTATAATTGATAGATAGATAGATAGATAGATAGATAGATAGATAGATAGATAGATAGATAGATAGATAGATAGATAGATAGAATTATAATAATAGATAGATAGATAGATAGATAGATAGATAGATAGATAGATAGATAGATAGATAAAATTATAAAGATAAATAGACAGATAAATAGATAGATAGATAGATAGATAGATAGATAGATAGATAGATAGATAGATAGATAGATAGACAGATACAATTATAATAATCGATAGATAGATAGATAGATAGATAGATAGACAGATACAATTATAATAATCGATAGATAGATAGATAGATAGATAGATAGATAGATAACATTATAAAGATAGATAGATAGATAGATAGATAGATAGATAGATAGATAGATAGATAGATAAAATTATAAAGATAGATAGATAGATAGATAGATAGATAGATAGATAGATAGATAGATAGATAGATAGAATTATAATAATATAGATACAGCATGTGATCATAATCACAGACCCCAGTAGCTACAGCCCCCAGCCTATGTATATGATAGGCGCTTCTGCCCCCCACCTCTCATTACTGAACGTCTTGTGGATTATTGTCATAGAACAGCTGACCTTGCTCATCACATCGCTGTCATATCATTTCTGGAAGTGGGAAGAGGCAAGTCTTCATGGATCAGGTAAATGTCTTCCATGACTCCAGATGCCGGTAAAGATTCCAGAACAGATGTGTGAGTGCAGGGGACCCCGGGGACAGCTCTATGCGGTCGGTGCAGGCTAGGGGTCGCTGTTGTCTAAAAGAGAAACTAATTAGAATGTAACTGAAAGAGAAAAGAAGAAAAGACTTCTAATAGACATTCAGCCTGATCTCTGGCTGCTAACAATGAAAAATGAACTAACACTGCCCTAATGTCTAAGGAACCAAATCTGTCAGACACTGCTTTTTTCACAAAACGAGGGTGCGTAACTCACCAATTGGTTTAAACATAACATTTATTAACTTATATTAAAAAATTACAGTGTGTAGGAATTCACTTAAAGGGGAACACATCTGAAATGAGAAAATTAAGCTGCAAGAAGAAGACTGGCAGAGTTAGCATATATACAGTATCTCACAAAAGTAAGTACACCCCTCACATTTCTGTAAATATTTTATTCTAACTTTTCATGTGACAACACTGAAGAAATGACACTTTGCTACAATGTAAAGTAGTGAGTGCACAGCTTGTATAACAGTGTAAATTTGCTGTCCCCTCAAAATAACTCAACACACAGCCATTAATGTCTAAACCGCTTGCAACAAAAGTGAGTACACCCCTAAGTGAAAATGTCCAAATTGGGCCCAAAGTGTCAATATTTTGTGTGGCCACCATTATTTTCCAGCACTTAGTTAATCCTCTTGGGCATGGAGTTCACCAGAGGTTCACAGGTTGCTACTGGAGGTCTCTTCCACTCCTCCATGGCGACATCACAGAGCTGGTGGATGTTAGAGACCTTGTGCTCCTCCACCTTCCGTTTGAGGATGCCCCACAGATGATCAATAGGGTTTAGGTCTGGAGAGGTGCTTGGCCAGTCCACCACCTTTACCCTCAGCTTCTTTAGCAAGGCAGTGGTCATCCTGGAGGTGTGTTTGGGGTCGTTATCACGTTGGAATACTGTCCTGCGGCCCAGTTTCCGAAGGGAGGGGATCACAATACATGTTGGCATTCATGCTTCCCTCAATGAACTGTAGCTCCCCAGTGCCGGCAGCACTCATGCAGCCCCAGACCATGACACTCCCACCACCATGCTGGACTGTAGGCAAGACACACTTGTCTTTGTATCCCTCACCTGGTTGCCGCCACACACACTTGACACCATCTGAACCAAATACGTTTATCTTGGTCTCGTCAGACCACAGGACATGGTCCCAGTAATTAATGTCCTTAGTCCGCTTGTCTTCAGCAAACTGTTTGTGGTCTTTCTTGTGCATCATCTTTAGAGGAGGCTTCCGTCTGGGATGACAGCCATGCAGACCAATGTTATGCAGTGTGCGGCGTATGGTCTGAGCACTGACAGGCTGACCCCCCACCCCTTCAACCTCTGCAGCAATGTTGGCAGCACTCATACGTCTATTTCCCAAAGACAACCTCTGGATATGACGCTGAGTACGTGCACTCAACTTCTTTGATCGACCATGGTGAGGCGCTGTTCTGAGTGGAACCTGTCCTGTTAAACCACTGTATGGTCTTGGCCACTGTGCTGCAGCTCAGTTTCAGGGTCTTGGCAATCTTCTTATAGCCTAGGCCATCTTTATGTAGAGCAACAATTCTTTTTTTCAGATCCTCAGAGAGTTTTTGCCATGAGGTGCCATGTTGAACCTCCAGTGACCAGTATGAGAAAGTGAGAGCGATAACACCAAATTTAACACACCTGCTCCCCATTCACACCTGCGACCATGTAAAACTAATGAGTCACATGACATCGGGGAGGGAAATTGGCTAATTGGGCCCAATTTGGACATTTTCACTTAGGGGTGTACTCTCTTTTGTTGCCAGCAGTTTAGACATTAATGGCTGTGTGTTGAGTTATTTTGAGGGGACAGCAAATTTACACTACCAGCGTCCACACTTACCCCTCGTCCACACAATTTAAACCACAATAGCGAGAGTGAAAGAGTATGACCAGTGACCTCCAAGTTGTACCGTGGAGTACCGTTTTTGAGAGACTCCTAGACTTTTTTTCTTAACAACGAGATGTATTTCTACCGGATCCGATATTCTTCTAACGGTTCTGGGACTTTGACT
>BLSH010151435.1:434431-445177 GCA_018402905.1 Glandirana rugosa | reverse complement strand
TTTTTTTTTTTTTTTTTTTTTTTTAAGTTATCACAAATGTTTGTTTTTTTTGCATTTTTAAGATGCATTGAGGGGAATAGACAAAAACTGGAGCAGTCAGAATCTGGGGCAGTTTTGCATAACAACCAATCAGCTTCTAGCTTTCATTTTCAAAGCTTAATTCAACAAGCTGAAGCTAAAAGCTGATTGGTTACCATGCACAGTTGCTCCAGATTCTGTCTGCACCAGTTTTGGAAAATCCTCATCATTGTTTTGTATTTACACAAATGATACACAAATTAATGCAGCTCTGTAATCATGAATGCATTGTTATATTTATTTATCTAATAATGTAAAAACCTTAACTTAACTTGGCATCAGTTCCTGTACAGCAGAGCCCAGACTGAGGCAAGAAGAAACACAGCCAGCCAATCAGTTGTGTTACAGTGCTCATGTGCGAGCAAAGTACATGCTGATAGGAGGAAAGTGCAAAATGACAGAGAAATGAGCTCATTGGTCTGCTGTTCCCCCCTTCACTGGCCAGTCAATGTCTGGGTGAGAGACCTGTAAGTGTTAATTAATTGCAGTAGAGAAAAATCAGGTCTCTTGTACTTCCAGGCAGGGTTGTGCTAGGCGACAGAGCTGTCTAAATCTCAGAACTGGATGGATAGAATTGCACATTCTTTAGCGGGTACAACGGCCTAATTTTCTTTCCTCTCCCCTCTTCTGCACTCCAAAAACCAGCATGGTAGTTGACATTTTCTACTGAAAGGTTGTGGGCACTAGTGGTGGGCTGGAGAATGTAAGCTTCTATGATGGCCACTGATGATATAATCAGTGGCAGGTTTTTTTTAAAATATGGGAATGGCCCTTACTATAATGGCCCTCACTAATTAATAAGCACATTGTGATTTCCAGGCATAGTCTCTGGAAAAGAGGATAGGATGCCCAATTGTTTCCTCCTTTCTGTGTTCTAAGAGGAAATGCAGAGGAATCGGAATTAGAAGCACCAGAGGCTCCCATCCAGTGCTGGGGCTGCCATTGGCCAACTTCCATTGGAGTCTGTGTGTCGCAGTGTGGCATTCAAGAAGTTTGCTCTACCCCAGGTACATTTCTGACAGCTGGCCAATGGCAGCTTCCATTGCTGTATAGGAGCCATTCTGGCAGGTGCCCTTTAAAGGGTTGACTTTAGCAGAAGAACTTTCCTTTATAGTTACATGCTCTGCCGCTTGTATCCTCCGGTGTAATGACATCTGTGCCTGTATGATATCTATTTATACTGGATCTTTACACTGATGATCTCATAGGGTCTGCAGTCCAGATTTCTATACACGTATTCCAGCAGAGGGACAGAATCCAAGAGGAGCTGAGGTGCTGCCAGCTGTGTGGTGACACATTGGTCCTGCATGCACAGTGACAGTGCACACAAACTGAGATCACCGCGTACACTGACCACCACCGACGCACATTACCGTAGGCCTCCACTGACAACATGATTACAGCTGAAACACAGAATGCAACATAGAAAAATATCTAGAGCAAAATATGATTTATTATTGATACATTTCAGTTCCAGAATGAGAAATGTGGTGCAGCAACATAAATGGCCAATAGGAGGCGTACCTGAGCTCTTCTCCACTTCATCTATATCAGGGTTGTCAAACTCAATTTCATTAGAGGCCGCACCAGCAGTATGGTTACCCTCAAAGGGCTGGTTGTATCTGGGGTGTGCTGTGTACAGAGTTCAGAATTACGCTACATACAGAGTGCAGAGTTCAGGAGTGCGCTATGTACAGGGTGTAGGGTTCAGGATTACACTATGTACAGAGTGCAGAGTTCAGGGATATGCTATGTACAGAGTGCAGGGTTCAGGTTACACTATGTATAAAGTGCAGAGTTCAGGAGTGTACTAAGTACAGAGTGCAGGGTTCAGGGATATGCTATGTACAGAGTGCAGGGTTCAGGATTACGCTATGTACAGAGTGCAAAGTTCAGGGATATGCTATGTACAGAGTGCAGGGTTCAGGATTATGCTATGTACAGAGTGCAGAGTTCAGGAGTGTGCTATGTACAGAATCCAGAGTTCAGGATTACGATATGTACAGAGTGCAAAGTTCAGGGATATGCTATGTACAGAGTGCAGGGTTCAGGATTATGCTACATACAGAGTGCAGAGTTCAGGAGTGCATTACGTACAGTGTGCAGAGTTCAGGGGTGCGTTGTGTACAGAGTGCAGGGTTCAGGATTACGCTATGTACAGAGTGCAGAGTTCAGGGGATCGCTACATGCAGAGTTCAGGGGTGCGCTACGTACAGAGTGCAGAGTTCAGGGGTATGCTATGCACAGAGTGCAGATTTCAGCGGTGCCCTGTGTACAGAGTCCAGAGTTCAGGGGTGTAGTGTGTACAGAGTGCAGAGTTCAGGGGTGTGCTATGTACAGAGTGCAGAGTTCAGGGGTGTGCTGTTTACAGAGTGCAGAGTTCAGGAATGCGCTATGTAAAGAATGCAGAGTTCAGGAGTGCATTACGTACAGTGTGTAGAGTTGAGGGGTGCGCTGTGTACAGAGTGCAGGGTTCAGGATTACGCTATGTACAGAGTGGAGAGTTCAGGGGATCGCTACATGCAGAGTTCAGAGGTGCGCTACGTACAGAGTGCAGAGTTCAGGGGTGCGCTATGTACAGAGTGCAGAGTTCAGGGGTGCACTATGTACAGAGTGCAGAGTTCAGGGGTGCGCTATGTACAGAGTGCAGAGTTCAGAAGTGCATTGCATACGGTGTGCAGATTTCAGGGGGTGCGCTGTGTACAGAGTGCAGGGTTTAGGGGTGTTGTATGCACAGGGTGTGCTGTGTAGCTGTGTACAGTGTGAAACCCCAACCCCCCCAAAACTTCAAATCCCTACTTTCTCCTATTTGGCCTCCTATTCCGGCTCTGGTACCTCCCTGTGTAGGAGGCTCCACTGGTGTATTTGGCTCTGGTACCTCCCTGTGTAGATGGCCCTGACTCAGACTCAGGCTTCTGTGTTTACAAGTGACGGCGGGGAGCGGGAGCAGAGGGTGAGAGCTGGAGGTGGTAGAGTGGAGTTTTCCGCCACATTTTGGATGCAAAACTGGGTGTGAGGGCCACATGACAAGGCCTGGGGGGCTGGACTCAGCCTGCGGGCCTTGTGTTTGACATTTGTGATCTATATGGACACCCTACCTCGAGATATCATGTATATTCCTCATTCTTACCAACAACATCATATTATTTGTGAAAAACAAAATGAAAGTACTTTTATATCTAAAGCCAAGACTTTTTTTTTAGATTTGGAGAAAGTAGGGAAGAGTTAAATCCTCTGTCAGTTTTTTTATGCGGTCTGCGCCCCATTGGGGAGGTTTGCCTTCACTTCCTGTCCTACAGACACAACAGGAAGTGAGAAAAAAATATCTCCATAGAGAGACAGTTGTCATCAGATATCCACAATGAAGAATTGCCCTCTATGCGTGTTCTTGGAACAGCTCTGGATCTTCAATGTCAGCCCCAGTGATCATGGTCACCATCACCAAAGAGGTATTCAGAAACGTTTTAGGTGCCCTGAAATTTTCATCGGACACAAAAATCTGCAAAAACTATATTTTTCGAGGGGAGGAGGATAATAGGTTGTAGAAAGCCATTTATCTTATACATTAAATGTCAGATTTTTTTTTGTTCATAAAGCTGAAAACAGAAAAAATAATTAAAAGATTTGGCCATAGATTTTATTGGGGTTCACTGCATTATTTTAGTTGAAGGTTGGAATAGACTTCCAACAGAGGTAGTGAGTAAGTCAACTGTCATGTTTGGGACAAACATAGAGCTACAATCAGACAAAAAAGTTAACAAAACAAAACAAAAAACAAAAAAAAAAAAAGTATAAAAAAAAAAAAAAATGGGTCAGACTCAATAGACCACTTGGTCTTTTTTCTGCCATCACTCTTCCATGTTTCTGTGTTTCAGGCTTTGCACCTTTTTTCAACTGTTCAGCAAATGTCCAGTGAACCAAACTGCTTGTGAGTAAACATTAGTGATGTTCCAATTGCAATGGACTATTGAGCTGCATCAGGACTGGGACATGGGGTGGGCAAGAGGGGCATCTGCCCCCCGGTGCAGTGGTAGTGGAGGGTCATGCTGTAGATCACTGGCTGGCAACCAACGGGCCATGGCTTCATGTCTGCTATTGCTGTCACACTGTGCTCCAACATGCCTACTCATACCGCCAACCATCCCGGAATGGGTAGGATCATCCTTAATTTTCATTGAAATCCCGACATCCCACAGATCCAGGCTAAATCCTGGAACCCAGTGCCGGAATGATTTAAATCCTGCGGGGGACAGGAGGATCAGGTTCAGGATGGAGAGCAAGGGCCTGCTAAAAATGTTATACTTACTGGCCCTTTCCTTTCCTGAATGAACACAGGGAACAATCAGATCACTCCTGTGTTCATTCACAACTGAAGCATACTAAACTGTGTTTACTATGCTCCAGTTTGTGAATGAACAAGAAGCCAATGAGCGCAGAGCACTTCTAATTCATTCACTGTCCAAGTGCAGCGGAGGCTGCAGAGAAAGGGACTGATTAATCTCTGTCTCTTTTGGTCTCGGTCTCAAAAGTGAGACCCCTGATTTTTTTACCAAAGCCCCACAACAGGGCTGTTAAAAATGTAAAAAATAAATAAAATTCTAAAAACTGTAAAAAAAATGATTAAAAAAGGTTTGCTCACACTTTTGTCTCTGAAGAGCAATCAGAGTTCAGTTTGCACTCCAGGCAGCATTTGACAGGTGGTAAGGAGGTGTTGTATCCAGTGTTCATTTTGTCAGAAATTTTTGATTTAGTTTTAGTCTTAGGACTAAAATGACATTTTAGTTTTAGTCCCATTTTAGTCTTCTGCAATTGTTTTAGTTTTCGTATTTAGTTGACTAAATCTCCAAACTAGTCGTCTAAAATCGAATGGGTGTAGTTAAATTGTAATGTATTATTTAAACATTTCTCTACAATTTCCAAACTCATTATATACTGCTGGAGTGAAAAATGTAATATGTAATTATTTATGGTATTGAGGTATGAACATGCACTACAGACCAGTGCTAATTTTGATGTCAGACTTCAATTTAGTTTTAGTCTTAGTCTTTTGACTAAAATGCCATTTTAGTTTTAGTCGTATTTTAGACATCTCAATTGTTTTAGTCGTATTTTAGTTGACTAAAAGGTATTAAGTTAGTTCAATCCCACACTACTAGCATGCAGCAATCGTGTGCAGAGCAGTACCATTCACTTGAATGGGTTGCGTTCGACAGGGGATAATATTCATGCTATGAGCTTTGAAGCAAAGCATTGGGGCCACCGCATGTGTACACCCCCAGGCGCTACCTATGCAGCTAAAGGGGTTGAGGCACCCAGGGGGTGCCAGCTTGTCCCCTCCCAGTCAATATAATTTAACCACACCCAACTTTTAACCACACCCAACTTTTAACAACTGAGGGGTATACCCACTCTCCACCCCATCTTCCCACAGCTGGCATGAAAAACACACCACACATGTGACACTACCTTCTTGGTGCTAGAAAGTAAGTGACTGGCTACACATGTGCAGCGCGTGTTCCATGCCAACCATGGACAGGTGGAGCAAGGGGGTAAAGAATCGAAGCAGGGTGGTACACGCACCCATTCTAGGGCATGCATTAGTGGTGGAGGGAGCCACAGATTGCACATCTTTGCCCTGGGCACTAGACAAACCTGTCACGGTTCTGAGCTCCATGATAATTTCTTGATACAAACACCCCATGTGTACCTATAATCTTAAACATCAAAAAAGTGTTGTGCTTTTTCAAGCTTATTAAGATGCACTGGCAGCCCATTCAAGTAAATGAGGCCGTGCTGCAACCGCCCTGCAACCACGTGTTGCGGGGGCGATGGTGCAGCATTTAAAGACTTAAAGCAGGCGGTGAGGGAGTGGCGACATATCACCTTCTCAGCACCTGTCAAATGACTCTGTAAAGTGCTCCACCACAAATCGCATTTCAACGGGGCAGCAAGTGCTGCGTCTTAAAACCCCACAAAAAATGTAAATGTAAATTCTAATATTAACTCCTTGGCCCTGGCCGCACGCAAATATGCGTCCTCTCTGCACCTGGGCCTTGAATTGCGGTCAATACAGCTGTGCTGAGAGCGCACGCCCTGCGCGCTCCCGGCACAGTTACCATCACCTAACCGAAAGCTCTCCGAGTGCTGCTTGCAATCGGGAATTTTCAAATCACTTGACTGCTGTGACAGCCAATCACGGCGGTCACGTGATCTTAAACCCCACCCCGCCTCCTGGCATCCTAAACCTCTTAAATGGCCAAGAGGCGCTGACGTGAAGAGGTTAAAAACCTGTGAGCAGGCAGGCTCTTTATTGCAGAAGTAAGAGACATAGAGGTTGATTTACTAAAGCTTGAAAATGCTAAATTTGGTGCAGCTCCACACAGAAACCAATCAGCTTCAATGTTTTATTGTCAAAGCTTGATTGGACAAGCTGAAGTTAGAAGCTGATTGGCTAGCATGCACAGCTGAACCAGTTTTTGCACTCTCCAGCTTTAGTAAATCAACCCCATAGGGTTGATTTACTAAAACTATAGAGTGCAGATTCTGGTACAGTTCTGCATGGTAGCCAATCAGCTTCTAACTTCAATAAAACCAAAAAACTCTGCGCTATCAGTGTTGCCAACCTCCCGCAGCATTTTTTACTGGCAAAACATGGGAAATTTACTGACAGAGCACATTTTTTACTGGCAACCTGTCAAATAACTGAACTATTAAAAACTAAGACAATTGATATTTAAACACAACATGGAAACACTGACAATACCCATATCAAGTAGTTTGCCCGGTTTACACTTAAAAAGTCAGCACAGCATGACAAATTATCAGACCCTGATATTTATAGACAGTTCTAAAAATGACAGATTTTTACAAACTGTCAGTAAATTTACTGGCGGTTGGCAACACTGCACGCTATGGAAGTGATTTAGTGTAAAAACCCAATATCATAATCAATAAACACAAATATAATTATGTGGTAAATTAAATGAGAAAAAGAATTAACAGTGAAAACAGGAGGCTGCTGTGCTCAGGTGTGCACCTGCCTACATAATAATTGAAACAACAAAACAGCACCACCCCTGAAAATGTGACACTAGACCAAAGCTCAATCACCAAATCAAAAAACAAACAATAAATAAATGTCCATAAAAATCCACAAAAGGATGCAACAAAGTCTTTGGATTACCTGGTGTGCTATTGCTGGTGTTACCAGCGTGTTTAAAGTGCTCTTGAGTGCTCCACACAAATCTGTGCAAAAAACCGTGCCAGGTGCCAGGACCCTCTCTTGCCCCCACTCACCAGAGGAAATGGACCATCTGCTTTTCAGTCAGAGGGTCAGCAGAACTGAAAGTTAATGAGGGTAAGTCTTGGCCAAGAACTGTAGGACCAGCCTGTTGTTCGAACTCACAATCCTCAGGGAACCGGCACTCCAAATCACTCAGAAAGAGAAAAAATCTTCATAGTGCAAACTGTATTCAAATGCAAGTATTGCGCAAATAAACATTACTTACAAAACGAACGTAGTAGATCAGCATAAAACTTCAATATCTCTCAGTTGAAGTCAGCTTCTAACTTCAGCTTGTTCAATTAATCTTTGATAAAAAAAAACCTGGTTTCTATGCAGAACTGCACCAGATTTTACACTCTCCAGTTTTAGTAAATCAACCCCAATGTCTATTTTTCAACAAAAGGAACCTACCTGCCCATTTGCAGTCTTCTATAGAATGCACACTGAGCTGCACATGCGTGGCACAGTTACATTCCGGCACAGATCCTGTGTGCATCATCCTTTGCTGGCCAATCATTGATGGTTGAACACTGGCACCCAGAGGAAGCCAAGGAGAAGATGCTGGCACCGGCGAAGGACCTCGCAAACTTTTGAAGCACAGGTAAATATCACCAAGTTTAGTTGGCTTTAATGGCCCACTTTCTGTACTATGTAAAGTGGAACTCTAGCATAGACGAAGATAGGCAACTCTTGCACGGCATACTTGCACAACTTTGCCATGAAAGGGCTGCCTAGCCTCATCCATTCTAAAGTTCCTCTCTGGGTCTGCCCTCTTCTGGTGCTGACAGCTTGGCGACCCCCATCGCTGCTATGCAGTCCCCACCTCTGTCACCTTCTTCTTTGCTTCCTCTTTTCTCTTCGTCCATTGGACAGATCCTGATGACTGCACATATACACTGGAATTACATCATCCGGCACCTGGCTCCAATCTCTGCGTTTTACAGATCCCGGAAGGGGCCAGGAATGAAAAAAAATTGCTAGGAGAAAAAGGAAAACCTTTTTTTGGCAGCAAAGGCATGCACAGTCTACCTTCTATAAATGATTTTTACAGTTCCTCTTTACCTGCCAAATGTATATATTGTACTGAACTTTTCATCCAACCTTTAGATTGCTGCGCTGGTTATTAACCCTAACGGGTAGCATAAAGATTTGGTGAATTAGCATCACACAGGTGGCCAGGGGGTGGGAAAATCAGGCAATTAAATTGGTGTTTTACCGCCCCCACGCCCTTCCCTAGCCACCCACATAAAAACACCAGAGCACCCGCCTAGGGTTGTACCCAAGTGAATGGGGCGGCACTACAACCACCCTGCAACTGTGTGCAATGAATGCAGTTGCGGTGCGGTAGGTCAACATTTTAAAGGTTCACCAAAATCATAGGGTTGAGGGGGTGACATATCTCTGAAAAGTGATCCAGTGCTGTACGTTTGAACAAGCCCTAAGGTCCAAATTCACACTAGTGCGATTTCTCCTGCATCTGCTGTCAGGATGTGCAACAATGGAAATCACATTATTGTGTATGGTGCCATTCACATCAATGCAGCATGGTGCCGTGGGATTTTTGAACAGGTGCAGGCGCTTCTTTTGGTGCAGTGTGGTGCATTTTTGGCCCCATAGACATCAACAGGAATGGATATAAAAAGCACATATTAAACACATATACATGCGTTTATGGTAGAGTTTTGTGTATAAAATCCATTCGCCTTTTCAACAAATAAATTGCATGAAGACATAAAAAATGTGTAAAAACGCACTACAAAGGTGAGCTGAAGAGTGCATGATTGCACAGCAGAATTAGTGAGAACCTAGGCTTATTTATCCATTTTCTACTTCATGGTCTATGATATCAGAGGTGTATGGGGAGGTGTTCTGATATCTAACATTTCGCACTTGTAGGTATCTTTCTCAGGAAGTTTAGCGGTATAAGAAAGGCACTAACATATTCAAGGATGAGCCAAACATTTCTTCATCTAACCTTAGAGCTACAATTGAGGACATGGCAGTCCTCCTCCCACCCTCTGACAACCCCGACTAAAAAACAACAGCTCCACCACCAGGCAAAACAAACACTCAACACACCAAAATGATTACACAAAAAGCAAATGCTTGCCTAATAAAACACAACAAAAACAAATAAAGATTTTCAGAACATCCCCTGTGGCTCTGGGTAATTACAAGGGAAATAAAAATGACAAAGATCAAGATTCCAAAAATAGCACAGAGAATATTTGTGGAATGCAGATACTAAATACTAGCAGATGAACAAAAACATCCCTCATTTTATCACATAAAACAGGGCTTTAGGACATTTGTAAATTCACCTGGTCAAAACCATGAAAGACCTATTACAACATCATTACTGTGTAACATACATCAGTCTTGTCTTGCAAAGTCTTGCCTATACTAATTTGTATCTAACACGTTTCTTGGAATGAAATCTACTTTTTCAAGGATGCCCATGCATTTCAAGCAATAAAGATATAGACTCATATAATAGAAAACAGCAGTCATATTTAAGGCATATGCCTTATGTAGGATGTCACAAAATCAGGACTGTCCCAGCACAGCGGCAATCAAATCAGGTTGTAGTTTTGCCACCCTTAGTATTTTTTTTTTTTATTTGTATTATACTGTATATTGTCATACATCCAGGACACATTTTATGTGTGTTAAACCTAAACCAGACAAATGCTTCCCAATGGAGAGCAGTTTGGGAATGGCAGAGAAGTTCCTAATCTGATGAGAAGGTCCGGCTCTGGTCAGGTGCATACAGAAGATTCAAGAAAGGTATAAATGAGAGGTGAAGACATCTCCCAGAGAACAATGGTGGAAAGAGATCTGTCCTTTGAAACCACCAGAACTTGCATCAAAATTCACTTGCAACCTGGTGAAGAGGTTTAGCTCATTTGGTCCCTTGCATGCTTTTCTAGCTATACAGAATAAAAGTCCGCGCTCACAGCAAATAAAAGGTATGAATATTAGATATGAGGTGAAGTGTAACGTAGGCTGCTCGCAAACAACAACTAATCCAATTGTCTCAATTATAGATTATAAGTATGGAAAATAAACGACACTCGCGCCTGAAAATAAGACATATCGATCTTTTCGTACGTTCCCTGGTTTACTCGATTTGGAGAAGTGGTCCAACGTTCACTTAAAACTACGTTCAAGACCACCAAAGTTTCCTGTCTAGAGAAAGGTGGTAACAAGAGACCCTCTACAGAAGTGGAGAGTAAATATGGAAAGAACTTAGAAGACATACGTGGACTGGTCTCGGCCTGGAAGAGTAGTCTAATCCTTGAAGAGACGGTAAGGGTTTGACGAGAGGTAACCCTTCGTAAACAGACCAAATCCAAATTGTGTGTATTTTACACAGGACCTAC
>BLSH010151435.1:386156-398280 GCA_018402905.1 Glandirana rugosa | reverse complement strand
GTTTTTTTTCTGCCTCTAAACTCCTGTAAATGACTATGTGTGCATAGACACATAGGGGTTGATTTACTAAAGGCAAATAGGCTGTGCAGAGCTTAGTAAATGAGGTAAAGCATCACTTTACAAAGAATACCCAATCACATGCAAGGAAAATATAAAAAAAGACAGCATATTTGCTTGCACATTATTGGATGAAGGAAGTTAGCAGAGCTCCTCCTCATTTACTAAGCTCTGGAACAAAGTGCAGTCTATTTGCCTTTAATAAATAAACCCCACAGGCTAACATAGAAGGGCGTTTGGGTAAAAAAAATAAAAATAATCCCCCCCCCAAAAAAAAAAAAAAACACCAGCCGCCACTGCCAATTGCAAACAATGCTGATCAGACAATAATTCTAATATGTGTGTTATTATCCATCAACAATGCATAGAGTAATTGTTCCTGTTACACTTTCTTCATTATATTCTGAATAGCAGAACTTGATTTGGAAATGCCCCCCATGCAGCAGTGGGAGGGTTGTGCACATTAGTAATTAGTTATGGTATGACAGCATTAAGTTGTTCTCGGTTCCTGTGCCAAGTCCTGATTTCAGTTCTATATTGAGAATGTGTTGGCTTTTGTGAACCTTCTCACCCGGCATTAAATAAAACGTTAATAGTATCATTTGTAGTTGCTGCTCTCCAGCATGTCATAAATCATGGCTTTAGCTGTGTTTTGATAGAGCATGGCCATATAGCTCCCAGTATAATGTGTATAAATCACACGCAGTGCGCTATGTCATACAGAATTAGTGGTGACATTCCGCAAGGCTCGCCTCTGTCCCAGAAGAGTCATTCCTAGCTCAATGTATGTGATTTCTCTCCATATAGTTACTGGGATAGAAAATTGCCAGTGTTACCGAGTTAAAAGCAATTTCTATAAATTGGGGAGTAATGTCAGGACTGGCACTGGAGAGCGTCTTGTCTATGTGATAACATCAGCAGCTTAATCAGACTGCGAGATGTTGGATTATATAATGATTATTAGTATTTATATAACACCAAAAACACAAATACACATGTAACGCTACCCCCATAGGGTCACTGGTTAGGATGGGTCCTCTGTTCTTTGCCTTGACCTTTGTAAGAACTTCAGCTCCTCTACACATCCTATTGCATTAGGGTGTACACCCCAGAGCTCAAATAGATATGCGTGTGTGTGCATGTGTATATATCCTGACAGTGTCATTAGAGCAATGGTCGCTGTCAGTAGGGCATAGATTGGTGTCAGTAAGGCAGGGGCTGGTGTCATTATTTTGTTTTTTATTATTTTTTCCAATTTTATTTCTTTTATCATTTTTTTTTTAGGAGCCCCGTTAGGGGGCTTTGGTGAAATATTAGGGGTCCAAACAGGGAGAACCTGCACCTCACAGGGTGATTAGGGTGTGCTCACGCATACCTGGCACACTCTGTGCGCACGCCTATGGTAAAGGCAAACGTAGTATATTGTCACCTGATATGGTTGGTAACAAAGTAAGCATAGAAATATATTAACAATGGTAAAAACACAATTTAGCATACAGGGTGATTAGTAATAAGGACTAAGCATAAAATCATGTTTGGCGTCCAGATCAGCATAAAAAGTAGCAAGACCACCTAAAGTGCAGCGGTGAGCAGTAATAAAGCTTTATTTACCAAACACAGGAACTATACTGCCAAAGTTCATTAATGGTGACTATACTAGGCCTAGACCAACTGGATGTGCATTGTCCAAGAAATGAAGGGAAGGAAAGGAGAGAAGGGAACAAAGGGAGCTTGCAGGATGGTTTTACAGGAGGGGTAGTTCTTCATACGTTGTTCTTCTGTTGGCTATCATTGGGCCCCTTTAGAAAGCGTTGGTGCGCTTAAGTTTGAGTAAACCAGCATATAGGTGCAGTAAATATGCAGTGAGGGTGCAATATAGGTATCACGTACCTGGTAGCAGAGCCTGAAATGGTGAGGAAGACCTCTCTTACACGTCTGATTCAGGGTCCCTAGTAGTGTGAGTGGCACAAGTGCCTGTAGGTCTTGCCAGTAGCAGGAGAGTATCCACGCCAGGCAGGAGAGGTCATCAATAGTCTTCAGTTAAGCATATGGGCTGGTAGGCAGCTGGTGGATGGCAGACTGAAGCAGGCTGGTACTAGTGACCGTGGGCGTCAAGCACTGGTAGCAAACTGTAGAACAGCAGGCACAGAAGGATGAAAGGCAAGTACTGGAAACCACAGGAAGATTAGCAATGTCAGGCAAGCTGGGTCATACACTGACAGGACGGAGCAGGTACAGAAGAGCAGGCAAGAGCGTGGTCTGGGTACAGGAGACAATCAGTGGAGACAATTAGTGGAAGAGAAGCAAATGGAGGAGACAGAAGCGGAGGTCAAGGACAAGCCGGGGGCAGTGTAGGCAGAGTTCAGAGAGTGGTCAAACAAGCCGGGTCTGCAACTGGAACCAGGATGCAGAATCACAGGGTCACAGGATAAAGGGAAGGCTGAAAGACAAAGCAGCACTGATCCTGAGCACTGACACAGTTTAAATATCCCATTTGGTGCCAACATCTGTCGTAAGTGCACATGAGCACACTGATGCACACGTGTTCGTTCACCTATGCGCATAAGTAGTAGCCAAGCTCATACGTCTACGAGAGGAAGCATGAATTAGCCTGTGAAGAGGCCCAGAAGTCTGTCTAGAGGAGCCATGTTGTCTACTGACATTGCCATCCTGACAATAGGTGCGGTATAGGTGTACTATAGGTGTGGTGAAGATGCAGTAAAGGTGCAGTATGCCTAATGTCCTGCGTACAGTAACTCAGTCCTTGCTAGCAATGTGAACAATGGGCAGTGAGCCCCCTCACCAGTCCATGTGGTGTGGGTGTGATCTCTTGCTGTACAAGGAGGGGCCCCTCAGTCTCTCCACAGAATGCCTCCGGAGATTTGACAGTGGGATATAAAATGTGAGAAGACTCTCTGGTCTCCATGTGGCAACAGAGCAGATGAGATCGCTGCGGTCTGCGCTGCACTGCCTCGAGTGATTCCACTGGTCTGGCCTCTCAGCACTCTGGTCAGTATGCAGCAGATGTGCTTCCATCACTTCCCTTGGTGCCAAGAGAAAGAGCCTAGCTGAACAGTCTCAGAAAAGCAGCTTTACTACTCCTCCTTACCCCCGTGTCCCTTGGGAATTATAGTGGAAAGGGTCCATAAGCTTCACAATATGGCTTACTTCCTTGACTTCAAATCCCATGATCCTCCAAATTCTGCATAGGATTCCATAGGCTTTTCTGGCTATAGTTCTCCCTCTGCTGACCGGAGGCAACACAAGATACAGCGCAACAGCAGAAAGTGAAAGTAAACTTGTTATAAAGAAGTAAATGTCTCCTTCTCCATGTTTCTGTAGTCCAGCATCTGGCTAGACACAGGTCTTTACATATATATTATACAGTCACATCAGTTGTTGCCCTCAAGGAGCTTACAATCTAAGGTCTCTACCATACATATACCAGGGCCGGTTTAGGCAGGAGCCAATAAACCTACCATGCAGGTATCGTTGTAGTTGGGATTCAAACCAACAACCCCAGAGATGCCAAGCAGAAAAGCTCACCACTAGGCCACTCAAAACTGCTAAGAGTCTGAATTTTTTTTTTAATATCATAACATATACTGTACGTACATGTTCTGTTACAAATGCCACTTTATGCATGGACATCTGCCCTTAGTTGAGGTGGGAGGGTGTGCTTAGCTGAGAAAGCCTCCCCTCCCATCTTTCAGGTGAAAAAAAATGCCCATAAATTCTCTTGGGATGTATGACATGCAGTATCTCACAAAAGTAAGTACACCCCTCACATATGTAAAGTAGTGAGTGTACAGCTTGTATAACAGTGTAAATTTGCTGTCCCCTGAAAATAACTCAACACACAGCCATTAATGTCTAAACCACTGGCAACAAAAGTGAATACACCCCTAAGTGAAAATGTCCAAATTGGACCCAATTAGCCATTTTACCTCCCCGGTGTCATGTGACTCGTTAGTGTTACAAAGTCTCAGGTGTGAATGGGGAGCAGGTGTGTTAAATTTGGTGTTATCGCTCTCTTTCTCTCATACTGGTCACTGGAAGTTCAACATGGCACCTCATGGCAAAGAACTGTCTGAGCATCTGAAAAAAGAATTGTAACTGCATAGCCTAGGCCATCTACATAAAGATGGCCTAGGCTATAAGAAGATTGTCAAGACCCTGAAACTGAGCTGCAGCACTAAGACCAATACCATATAGCAGTTTCAGGGTTACAGCAGCAGTTACAGCAGGACAGGGTCCACTCAAAACAGGCCTCGCCATGGTCGACCAAAGAAGTTGAGTGCACATGCTCAGCGTCATATCCAGAGTTTGTCTTTGGGAATTAGACATATGAGAGCTGCTAGCATTGCTGCAGTTTGAAGAGGTGGGGGGTCAACCTGTCAGTGCTCAGACCATATGTTGCACACTGCATCAAATTGGTCTGCATGGCTGTCGTCCCAGAAGGAAGCCTCTTCTAAAGATGATACTCAAAAAAGCCCGCAAACAGTTTGAAGACAAGCAGACTAAGGACATGGATTACTGGAACCATGTCCTGTGGTCTGATGAGACCAAGATAAACGTATTTGGTTCAGATGGTGTCAAGCGTGTGTGGAGTAGGGTTGCCACATCATCCCTTTAATCCAGGACACATGCTAATAACACAGGTTCTGTGGCTGATTTAGGTGGTAATTAACCTCCCTGGCAGTATGATTATGTCAGATTTTTGTGTCTAAAAGCGGTACATTGTTTTGCATAGAAATTTGGTGTTTTATATTGTAGGCCTGTAATTATTAGGAATAACTCACTTAAATCTGTCCAAACAAAGAGTCTAGTAGACATCCCTGTATGATAAAGTTTGAAACAAGAAATCATAAATTATAATATAATAAATAACTATAAATAATTATCAAAAATAATAATATAATAGTAATAACATTTATTCAATAATGTAATCAAATCAAAAACACTGAAATTTGCTCATTTGCAGAATTGTCGCTGTCTTCACTTTCAGTGTCTGATGATAAATTTCCCCAAAAACCAGTATCACTCAATTCTGAAAATGATTCTTATTTACTATTGCTGTTTTCTAGCTGGTCAAAAACCACTTTTGACGTAAAGGGACACTTTTTGGTTGCCATGGACATTCTCAAGTTTTTAGGCAGAAAGAATGACATATATTATATAAAAGTGCATGCAGGGCACTGGGCAAACCACTAGGGGCAAAGGGGATGTAAAATGATTTCATATAGTAATGTAATCTTACAGAATACAGTGTACTGTATGTGTTGTGTGTTTCACTTTTTGAATTTGCTGCCGGCCTCCGCCCCCGTGCGACGCTCGCAGGGAACAGAGCCCGGCACACAGAGGCATCGGGCGGAGGACACAGCCCGCAGACACGGCGGGGGACATCGCTGGATCCAGGGGACAAGGTGAGTAACACTGCCTGGATCCAGTGATGCAATCCCGAGTGTGGCTCGGGGTTACCGCTCTTGGTACAGAAAATTTACCCCGAGCCACACTCGGGAATACCGCCAGGTGGGTTAAACTCACTTGGTGCCTTATCTGCATTAAATTAGCCTCAGAACAACCTGTGTAATTCATATGTGTCCTGGATTAAAGGGATGATGCGGTAACCCTAATGTGGCGGCAATCAGGTGAGGAGTACAAAGATAAGTGTGTCTTGCCTACAGTCAAGCATGGTGGTGGGAATGTCATGATCTAGGGCTGCATGAGTGCTGCCGGCACTGGGGAGCTACAGTTCATTGAGAGAACCATGAATGCCAACATATAATGTGACATACTGAAGCAGAACATGATCCCCTCCCTTTGGAGACTGGGCCGCAGGGCAGTATTCCAACATGATAACAACCCTAAACACACTTCTAAGATGACCACTGCCTTGCTAAAGAAGCTGAGGGTAAATGTGATGGACTGGCCAAGCATGTCTCCAGTCCTAAACCCTATTGAGCATCTGTGGGGCATCCTCAAATAGAAGGTGGAATCCACATCTTCTGGGAATGCCCCAAGCTCCAACCATTCTGGCACGATGTTACAACTATCATTAAGCAACTCACGGCCGTGGACTTGTCCGCCAACCCCGCGGCTTGCCTGCTTCACCTAACGGAGAGACCAATCATAAAGTATAAAACCTCATTGACGATGCAGCTCCTGAATGCAGCAAAGGCGTGCATTCCGCTATGCTGGAAGGCTACAGAGTCTCCCACGAAGGTGCTGTGGTTTGCCAGGGTGAACGCTCTTAGGGACATGGAGGACCTCACAGCTACACTGCATAACACAGAGGAGGCACACAGAGAAACTTGGAGGCCCTGGAATCATTTTGTATACAGAGATGCTTACACGTCGGTGATGCCCCCCACCTAGTCAGCGATCCCGATCAGTCCGGATGGGCTGGTACCTTTTTCTTCCCTCTCCCTCCTCAATCCCCCCTCCCCCTTTTTTTTTTCTCTTCTTTCTCTCTCTTCCCTTTCCCCGGACCCCGGGGGGGGGGGGGCTGTCTAGTTTTCCTTCCTGTTCCCTCATTCCGCTCTGCTCTGCTTTGTTTTTTCCATCTTACACCGCAATGTCCACACTTGCGCTCTAGCTCATTTGTTATATATTCTAAGATGGTTTTGCAAACCTGCCAATATAACTGGTGCCATAACTTAGTAGTGGTACTCGCATACTAAGTCATTTGCCAGCAGGGGAATCACGCATGAGCATTCGGATTGTGCTGCTGCTCGGTTATAATCCGGGAGCAAGATAAGTAGCTCTCTGTCAAATAATTTGACTGTATGTTTGTTCATGCCTTGGTTGTTCTACCGTTGGGCAAAAGTGTAATGACTGCCTGTTTCATGTACCACTCTCACTTCTTTATGCTCTTATTGCTGTAATACTGTGGTTCATTCTATATCAATAAAATAAAGAATTACAAAAAAATAGAAGGTGGAAGAGCGCAAGGTCTCTAACATCCACCAGCTCCTTGATGTCGCCATCAGTGTTGCCAACCTCCCGCAGCATTTTTTACTGGCAAATCATGGAGAATCTTACTGGCAGAGCACATTTTTTACTGGCAACCTGAAAAATAACTGAACTCCTATTAAAAACTAAGACAATTGATATTTAAACACAACATGGAAACACTGACAATACCCATATCAAGTAGTTTGCCCAGTTTACACTTAAAAAGTCAGCACAGCATGACAAATTATCAGACCCTGATATCCATAGACAGTTCTAAAAATCACAGATTTTTACAAACTGTCAGTAAATTTACTGGCGGTTGGCAACACTGGTCGCCATGGAGGAGAGGAAGAGGACTCCAGTGGCAACCTGTGAAGCTCTGGTGAACGCCATGCCCAAGAGGGTTAAGGCAGTGCTGAAAAATAATGGGGGCCACACAAAATATTGACACTTTGGGCCCAATTTGGACATTTTCACTTAGGGGTGTACTCACTTTGGTGCCAGCAATTTAGACATTAATGGCTGTGTGTTGAGTTATTTTGAGGGGACAGCAAATTTACACTTTTATACAAGCTGTACACTCAATACTTTACATTGTAGCAAAGTGTCATTTCTTCAGTGTTGTCACATGAAAATATATAATAAAATATTTACTAAAATGTGAGGGGGGTACTCACTTTTGTGAGATACTGTAATTTTGGCCTAGGCCAACAACCAGGAAGCAACTAAAGAAATGTAAAAGAAAAAGTTTAAAACAAGTAAATATAATATACCTTCCTATCTATCTACTAATGCTAGCAGCATACAGATTAAAAATAGTTAACTTTTTTTTAAATTATGTTTTACTGACCCGACCAGGCCCGAATGGGCCCAAGTGGCCCTCTATACTGAAATCTTGCCTCTGGTATGTCATGGTCATATGATATTCTGTACATTCCTGTGCTTACAAATGTCTACCGTTTGATCTGTTCTTTTGTTACTTGCTATTCATATTAATAAATATTATTGAAACAAAAATAGTTAACTTTGTTTGAGAGAATTCTACTTTAAACTGACAATATTTGAAGGACAGCTGAAATGGGCAATTGGTTATCAGCAATGCACAGTGCATACATATATAATCTTGTCCGGCATACAGAAGTATAGAGTGCAAGGGGAATGTACTTCGGTTTTCACCTGCCAAATGCCATTATGAAGAGTCATGGGTGCAGTGATGAGATTTTCATGGAGCAGTAGGCAATAATGGGTGCCGATGGAAGAGGGGGAATGATAAGGGAGCAAGCACTTTGGTGACCCTAGACATGGGTTTATTTTGCCTGACAGTATATCTAGCCCCAAATGAAAGAAAAAAACTCCATCTTTAGCCCTATATTCAATAATCTTGTCCTACACAAATTCACACTGCTATAAGACCCTGGTCATTTATGAAGCTCCACAAACCCTATGGTGACTCGACTTTTTTAGAACTGTTCAAATCTAAGATTATGTCCCTTAATCCATTGGACCAGTAACTGTCAATGTCGAGATGAGTCATGTCATAGTGGAGCAGAGGAGGGCATGGATTGGCCACTTGGGGTACAGACAGATATTTGGAAGAAATAGTTTGCTGATACCAGGCCAGAAACCAAACCAACAATGGATATTTATTACAGGAAAAAGAGAACAAGGGGCCAATCAACCAGAGACCAAAGAAGAAAAGGTTGAAAATGAGGAAACAATGATACTGGTGATGACTGTTGTGTATTATTCAAGTATCAATGAGACCCCCAAATTGGGGTGATCCCTTAAGCGTCTTACACACAATGAGAATATCTGCGAATCATCGTCCATTTTTTTTTGTTTTTTTCTTGCATACTAGTCTCATATCGAAAATGAAGATGTTGCTAAACTTACAAAAAATCTTGTATGACAGAATACAACTTGGGAAGTGATGTAAAGTGTTTTTTATTGAATTGTAATGAATTCTTTAGTTTCTGAGCATGCGTAGTCTTGCTTTTCCAGTTATTTTCAGACAAATACTGTACTGATTTAACTAAAATTGTACAATCCGGTATCGTACAAGAACATTTTTACCCTTCAGTTTCGTGACCAGCTCTCGAAAGCTCTGTACTAACGATCATATTATCGTACGATCGATTCGAAATCAGTATTTTTCGTCCAATTTTCTGAACGTGTTTACTATGTTTACAGATGACATCCCGGAGACCTCCCTGCACACAATGGGGCTCTCCAAAAGCCAGGACATGATGGGAGTTTTAGTTCATTACACGCTTCAGGTTTGAAACTGGAAGTTTTTGTTACATGTGGAAAGTGTAAAACTGAAACCAGATGTTGAAACTCTCCCATTTGCATCCAATCCCTTTTATAGGAGTTAATTAGAGATCTTTAATTTCTCTGTGTTCCCACAGCTCCACTGGGGCTATTTAGCAGCACGTCCCAATCTGGCTCTGCAGAAACAATTTCTCTCATTTTATGAGATTCCAGCCCAGTCCAGAGTGAACAAGTCCAGAAAACACAAAACAGGAGGGGTGGGGGGTGTCCAGGGGAAGCGGCTTTCAAGCATAACTGTTCTTAACTTATTCCACCAAACACCCCAATATTTATTTAAATCTGAATCCCGTCACACACAGATTTGGTGTGCGCCTACAGTTTACAGATCTTGTTGAATTCCATGGAAAGGGTTAGTTACAGTACTTTATATAGCAAGGACACATAGAATGTTCACTTTTTTGTGTCCATGATACATAAACAGAAATACAGGAACATGAAAGAGAGCAGTGCTCCTATATCTTTTATATTATGGGTAGCCATATTAATGCATTTGCAACAACACATCTAAGCACCATGAAACTTTAGTCATTTGCATTAACAGTTAATTTTTCAGGACAAGCTTTTGGGTTTATACCCCCCTTCTTTATAGTACTGCTTGGACCAAGAAGAAGGAGGTAGTGTTAGGAGAAAATTGGGGCTATTTCTGGATTTTGGCGCCTATGCGCGTTCGCACGCGCACGCGCCGGAAATGGCAGCAAATGGTGCTATTTAAACCCCCTGTGCCTTGCAGCAAGTGCTGTTCATTCTACAGCGTCTGAGTACCTGTGAGCCCCAGCTCTGATCGTGTTTTCCAGTTCCTGTGACTTCCTGTTGCCTGTTCGACCCGGCTTGACCTGACCTGCTGCTATCTACCTGCACCGACCCCGGCTATCCACGACCACCCGATTGTCTGATCCTTCTGTACTTCTGCTGCCAGCCCGTTAACAAACTTTGCTTAGACTTGACCATTCTCCTGCCTGACCCCTTGTACCTCACCGCCAGCCGCCGACCCAGCCTGTACGACCACCCTTCTGATCTGCACGACCACCTGGAATATCACATCACCACCAGTGACCATCCAGCCCTCATGCCATCCCGCACTCTTGGACTCCCTGTCTGCTCTACCAGGGGTCCCTGAATCAAGTGTGCAAGTGTGGTTGTTCCCTACACAAGCCAGACTCCATCACCAGGATCGTGACAAGTAGACCTCTGAAGGCTTGTAATGAAAAATTAACTGTTAGTGCAACTAGAAAAAAGTATCACAGACAGTATTCAACTATATTATCTCCTATACAAAACACTGAACACATTGGTACAGCTGAACACAGCATGAAAACCTATAGGACACTTTAACACAATGCTCTGAAGACCTAGGACAAGATGCAGATATCTGATGTTATTGTACATTCACACAGGCCATTGTCTGCTCCCTTGGCACCTTCTACTCAAGGAACATTCCAGTCACTTGAATATTTTTATCTCTTGTGGGAACTAATGGAAAAGAAATTTCAACGTGACATCTGTGTCTAGGAAGATTGCTATGTACCATCGTTAATAGAGCACACCACAAAACACTGTAGATGTTTATGGAATATCAAGGATGTGATTTTGATTATGTGCCTCCAGAAGGCCTTTTTTGTTCTTTTCTGCAATCACATATTTTGGGGATGCCGAGTTCTCAACACTTTATATAAAATTCATGCTTGAGCAAAAGTGTAACTAACTAAAACTATGTTATTGACTTAGCATTTGTAGTTGCACACAGTAAAATATTTTCTGACAAATGCAGCCTCATGCTGGGACCTGGTTGGCCTTTCCACACATACTGTATAGGGCCCAGTGGTGCCTCGTTTATCTGCAGATGCACAGACACTTCTTCTTTCAGACACTTTAAAAACCAAGACTCATTTTTTTCAGATCTAACATACTATCATTGCAGAAATTAGAGACATTGCATGATTGTGCAAAACATAGACCAGGCCACATGAAAAACTGTAATATCCAACTAGCAAAAGAGTGGGATAAATGTAAACATGTGTAACAAAAATGTAGAGGATGGAAAATTGAAATACATTTATGGTAAATGCTGTGTGTTTTTTGCAGGATAAGATATATGGTCTGTTTGAAAAACCAGGGATAAACAAAGTGTGTCTGTCAATCTTGAGAATGGTGACTGCACTGGGCCCATCAACCTAGGGGGTAGAGTCCATGATGACCCATCATTGTAGAGACTGAGATCCATAATAGCCCATCAATCCAAGGAGATACATGGTGGCCCACAACCTAGGGAGTGAGATCCATGATGGTCCATGAATCTGGTGAGTAGGATCCATAATGGCGCATTCATTTAAGTAATGGGATCCATAGTAGCCCATCAGTCTAAGGAGCAGGATCCATGACTGCCCAATACCTAAGGAGACGGATTCATAATGGCCATCAATCTAGGGAGTAAGATCCATGATGGGTAATCAATCTAGGGAGTGGGATCCATGAGGACCAGTCAGTCTATGAATTGGATTTCACATTCATTTTATTAATCAAAGGCTTATGGTCCATGATGGCTCGTCAATCTTGGTAGTGAGATCCATGTTGGTCCATCATATTAGGGAATGAGATCAATGAGGGTCAATCAGTCTATGGAGTGGACTGTTAGTAATTTAAGGGAATAGGTTCATGACGGACCATCAAATCTAGGGAGTGAAATCCATGATGGCCTATCAATCTAGGGATTGGACTCAATGAGGGCAAATCAGTCTAGGGAATGGGATCAACAATGGGCAATTGGAGGGATCTAACTACC
>BLSH010151435.1:328991-350738 GCA_018402905.1 Glandirana rugosa | reverse complement strand
AGATTGTAAGCTCTACGAGAAGGGCCCTCCTATTCCTTCTGTATTGAACTGTATTGTAATTGTACTGTATCCCTTCTTTATTGTAAAGCGCTGCGCAAACTGTTGGCGCTATATAAATCCTGTATAATAATAATAATAATCTGAGACCCCCGAGCATTGAGAGCAACCAACTCTATCCTGCATGGAGACAGGAGTATTGTCCACTTTTGCCCTTGGAAGGTTGTGCTCTTCACCCAGTAGGGTGAATCTCTACTGTAGAGCAACCTCAGCAAATGTAAGTTACTATGTTCAGTATTCCTATCTAAACTACTATTTTTGAAGCTAATAGTCTCTTATATATCCAATACACTACAAGGGCTCTCCTTTCCCTCCTTTTATTTTTCCAGTTGTTCCTTGGTTCCCTACCCTGCATCCTCGGTTATTCCCAATTTGTCCCATGAGGACCACCACCACACGAATACTACATCATAGCTCCCAACTGTCCCTGATTTCGAGAGACTGTCCCTCATTTGGAAAAATGTCCCTCTGTCCCTCATTCCTCCTCATTTGTCCCTCATTTTGGTCTGTTCTATATCCGGTTCCACACTGCACGCAGTATATTTACTGAGGCAGTGTGGATGCGTCCCACGAATCACCATAAATAAGCGGCGATTTGCAGAGTGGCCGCTAGGGGTCGCGTGGCTCGGGTGGACGCGATGTCCGCCGGCGAGCAGCGATGAGCAGCCAGAGCCAAATAACGGGGAATCGCTGATGTAAACACGGCGGATCCCCATTCTGACAGTGGGATATAAGAGATCTACTGATCCCTGTCACTGGGATCAGTTAAATCTCTTATGCCCATAACAGTCCAACCCCCCCACAGTTAGAACACACCTAGGGAACACAGTTAACCCCTTCACTACCCCCTGCAGTTTAACCCCTTCACTGCCAATGACATTTATACAGTAATCAGTGGACATTTAAATTTCTGATCACTGTATAAATGTCATTGGTCCCAAAAAAGTGTTAAAATGGTCCAACATTTCCACTACAATATCGCAGTACCACTAAAAATCGCAGATCGCTGCCATTACTAGTAAAAAATAAAAACCCCAGAAATTAATTCTCATCATCCGTAAACGCGGCAACCTTTGCACAAACCAATCAATAAACGCTGATTGCAATTTTTTTTACCAAATGAGGAAGAATAGAAATCGGCCAAAACCGATGAAAAAAATTTTTTTTTGGATTTGTATTTTAGCAAAAAGTAAGAAATTTTGGGGGTTTTTTTTTGCAAAATTGTCGCTCTTTTTTGGTTTATAGCAGTGATCAGAAATGACGCAGAGGGGATCAAATATCGCCAAAAGAAAGCTCTATTTGTGGGGAAAAAAGGACGCAAATTTAATTTGGGTACAACGTCTTACGACCGCGCAATTGTCAGTTAAAGCAACGCAGCGCCAAATCGCAAAAAGTGCTCTGGTCTTACAGTGGGAAATCCTTCCGGGGCTGAAGTGGTTAAAGTTGTATATAAAATGCACTATTTATCTTTCATAAAAATGTTTCCCAGTGCTAAACCTTTCATCCAATTTCTAAATTGCTGCATTTGTAAACTTCAAAAGCCAATATAAAGGAATAGTAGTGGTAAAAATAAAGCACTTGTGGGTTTAACTAATCATTTTTGTGTATAGGCAGGGAGTGCTTCCTATGCCTATATACATTTGCTGATAGATGTCTCTCGTTCCCATCTCAAAAAGTTGGGAGGTATGCTACATTGATTTGGTTTAAGTCACTTCAATCACCTGTACAGCAGTGCTCAGACTTGGGGAGGGAAGCAACCCTAGGAGCCAATCAGTTATTCTGCAGTGCACACGAGCTAGGAACATGCTGATAGGAGGAAAGAGCAGAGTGAAGAGAGAGATGACTCATCACAGTGCTGCTGCTTCTGTGCCTTCACTGTCCTGTCATAAGCTGTGGACAGTAAGGTGATGAGACTCTATTGCTTGAATATTGATGAGAAAGGATAGGCCAAGATCCTGTCTTAGCTGACAGAAATGCACGTCTTTAACCATGTAAAACAGTTCCTTTATATGTATATAAGGTAATAGCGGGCATCTCAGGGTAACCACTCTTAGGCTTTTTACCCATTTAAAGTGACTAAGCATGAAGCAAAGAGCACCTTGTAAACAACATATTAAATACTCACCTATCTCTGTAACCGCTCCACCGAATATGGCTCTGATCATGTTAAATCACCAAGTCTCTTTAGAGACTTCAGAAAAAGGTGCTACTACCCCACATTATCCAAGAGTCCTCCTGAGTTGTTGGGTGCAGGATAAGCAGTTGCTCAGCTGCCAACACGATAATTAGTAGAAGATGATCCGCAACGCCATACATGCTCCATGCATACATAAAAGACCATTTGTCTTTTATGGAGTATCAATAAATTTGGAGATATTTAAGAGCATGTAAGGAGTTGCGGATCATCTTCTACTTCTTAGAAACTTCCAAGAGTGTCGCTCTCCTGGTCCCCTTAACAGCTTGCTGGTTCCTCCCGCCAATCTCTGCGTCACCACCGGTCACAGTGCGGCAAACTGGAAGATAAATAATGGACTTATCAGTACTAAGAAGAACGGAGTGAGAACTAATAAGAATGGTCTTGTCATATATCACTCCCTGTAGGATCTGAAATCTGGAGCCTGATCATCAGATTGGAAGGGAAGTGGAGCCTCAAATAACAGCTTGGACAACACATACAGAGGAAAAATGTTGTTCTCTGTTAAATTTCAGAGTTCAAGTGAGAACATTGTAATCAGAGCCCATCCAATGCTGGCAGCAAGACATATGAGATCCCAGGAAAATGTTGGGGTCCCCTGAGAGCCATCCCAGAGAAAAATATTAGGAATTATTGGAATCTCACAGAGGAAAAGCCTGGAATCTGAGGCTCCTGCCAATTAACCGTGCATTGCTAATGTCACCAATGTCTACTAAGGGACGAGTGGAAATAAAACTGTATCACTGTCTGATGAATCATCATGGTAATAAATAAAAAATGAGTATCATATATATATATATATACAGTATATAGCTCTGACATGTTCTGCAGTACTATACAGAGAACACAGAACCAATCATATCAGTCTCTGCACCAGTGCACCAGAGGAGCTTACACTCCAATTTCCCTGCCACCAACACACACTATTATTATTATACATTTATATAGCTTTGGCATATTCCACAGTAATGTATAGAGAAAACTGAGCCATTCACATTATTCTCTTTACCAGAGGTGCTTACATTCTAATGTCCCATCCAGAGTCTCACACTATTATTATTCAACATTTCTAAAGGAGGATTGCACATTGTAATGTCCCCACTGCTATCACACTCTATTATCATTATACATTTACTCTATATAGCTCTGACATATTCCACAGTGTTGTACAGAGAACACTAAGCCAGTAATATCAATCTCTGCACCAGTGGAACTTACACTCTAATTTCCAAACTTAGACAGTCAATGCCTCTCTCACACATAAAAAGTATTCCATAGCTAGACCTGGAAATAAGATGATTGATTGGCTTCAGAGGAGGACTGTTACAGTTAGCAGATCAATATGTAAGATGAGTTTATCTGTTGGGGAGCATCATGGGAGCTTTGGGCCGAAAGTCAAATTTTGGCTTCAGGTTCACTTTCAGCTGTAACCATACAATACAGTCAATGGTCGAAACGACAGCTCCCCCTAAACAGGGACTCTTCTCATGTGATCACATATCCTTTTTCAGTCAAAAGGCATAAAAATATTTCTATAATCATTAAGAGAAGAAAAATTGGGCATGAGACAAATGATTTCCTTATAAGAACTTTTCAGAGTAGGAGTAAATCTATCTCGACGGCTAAACCTATTGCTCCACTCAGGAAAATTCAATTCTGCCTGTTTTTGTTTTTCTGTCCTGTTCTCCTCATATCCCGGCACCATTAAAATGTCCAGATAAATAAACGATGCAATAAAATGCCTAATGCTTTCACTGGCAGAGTCAAGCCGGCTGCTCCTCTGTCGCCAGAATTGCGTGGACACACCAATTCAACGATATAGAAAAAAAATAAGAATTTGGACAGCCAGCTATGTAGAAAAACACATGGTCAACTCTTTAAAAGGTCACTCTACCCAGAACAAACTTCTCAGCCTCCTCTCCAGCGTTGCCCCCTGCAGTACTTTATTTTTACCACAAGATGTCCTCAGCCTTCCAGACTGTATATTGCTTGGGCAGAAAGGACTGAGGACAAACTGTAAGTGCAGGGACTTATGGCCCCATCCCTTGAGGGGATGTCACAGTGTGATAATACTGAGAGCAGCACTGATTGAGGACCACCCATCAGAGGATCTGAAGAATAAGAAGTCCTTGAACATCACATGACCAGTCTAAAGACAACTGATAAAGGTAAGAGTATTTTTAAAAATACATAAAATGCTTCTGGCAGGGACCAACAAGGAGGACGCTGGAACCACTTGTGGCTTGGAGGAAGCCTAGGGTCTGGAGGCTTTAAATCACCTGACAGTTTCTTTGTTTCTTCTGTGTCTTAAAGAACCTATTGGTGAGATCTCCCAGGTCTGTATACCTGCTGTGGTCATTATGAGGGATTCCCACCATCCCTGGGCTGAATTCCTGGGTCTGCCTAACTGTTGCACCCATTATGAGTCGCTTCCACCATCTGTTGCACCCAGATCTGCGCATCAAGCTTTGCCCATTATGAGGGGTTCCCACCAACTCTTCACTAAGTTGCCGGGGTTTGCACAACTGCTGTGGCCATTATGAGGGGTTCTCAGTACACCTCAGAAGACGTTATACAACGAAATGCGTCAGTTGACCAGACTACGTGGCGCGTCATATCCGGGATTCCTGGCTCTGATTTGGCAGAAGGTGGAACACAAGCCGCTCATAGGGGAAACGCACGAGGCTTTATCAAAGTACAGATAGGAATCTACTACTGCACGGAGGCACTTTGGAATATGATATGACCCGCAAGATTTTAAAGTAGAAAGTTTTATCAGTGATTTTATTGGATGCAATAAGTTTGGAATATAATAAACTTTTTAAATCAAAGTACACTATGGAGCTGTCTTTTTACCTTCCATACCACAAAACCTGAGGATCATTGGACCGTCCAGGCACCCATCCGAGGAGCACAATAGGAGACCGGAGACAACAATCACAGGACCACATAGGATTCCCACAAGTGACCAGACAGGCGTCCTTGCGCTGTACCCCTGTGTGGGGTGGTGCCGTCCGGTAAGGAGGGGTCCTAGGGGAGCACGTGTGACTCACAAAAAGTGGAATGCCTTGATGCACATAATTGGAAGAACACCTCTTATTATTTATTAATTATTTATAGACTTTTTTACCTTTTTTCATTTGTGGCAATTAATATGAAATATGCAAGATCATTGTTTTGACTTAGCACATCAACCTATTAAGGAGCATTTGAACTGTATAATTGTGCAATTCTGAATGGATTGAAGTACCTGGGTTGACATTTTTGTAAGGACTGAAGGACTTGAGTTGCTAATTATCCCACACCTGTGGGGGTTACACACATTTTGAACAGGATTTTTTATACACCTTATGGTTCAACAATAAGCACAGAACACTTTAAATAATATAGTAGGCTTGCACTTTAAGGAATATATGTATTAAGATACTTATAAGTTTTTTCTATATTATATATGACGTTTGCACTTTAATTACTACACTAATTGAGTTCTCGCACACCTGGATTAATAAGGTTTATGTGAGCACTGCATTACTTCAAGGTTTAGTGGAAACACTACCTTATATTATTTATTTAATCGTTCACTTATCATATTAATTTTTATCACATTTATTTATACATGTACAAAATATTTTTACCATAAAGGGATCATTTAAGGTAGCGCCATCCAGTTCTCAATAAATAATTATGAGGGGTTCCCACCAACTCTTCACTAAGTTTCCGGGGTCTGCACACCTGCTGTGGCCATTATGAGGGGTTCTCATCATCTCTGCTCTGAATTCCTGGCTCTACACACCTGTTCTACCCATTATGAGTTCCACCATCCCTGCAGGTCTTCACACCTGCTGTATGCAATATCAGGGGCTGACACCCTCCCTGCGGGATTTTACATGCATTTGATCTGTGGGATTAACAAAGACTCCATGCTACCCTCAAGAAGGTAAACAAATAGAAAAATAAAAGTTATAAAGAATACAATGTTCATTCCGTATTATTGGCATCTCCCATCTCCTATGAGTGATGATAATCCTCAGGCCTCATTCCCAGGGCCGCTGACAAGACAGTACAACTGGACCTGTTGTACTGGGCCCAGGCCTCATCAGCTAAACAGGGGGGCCGGGCAGCTTTATTGTTCATTTCTGCCTAAATGAATAAATTGATTTTACTAAACCACACCCCACTCCTACTTGGTTACCAGGGGTTAAATTACATTTCCCTGGGCCCCATCATGTAAACAGAGGGGCCCAGGAGGTGGGAGCAGAGGAGGGACTCTTTTTTTCCTTAATTTTTTTGGGTGTAGGCAGATAAAGTCAGTGCTGCTGTTCCGCTGCACCTCTGGGGAGGGTGTGGAGGCGGGGTTGGGGGGGTCCTATCAGGAAGGCTGTATGAGGCCCCATAATTTCTAACAGCAGCCCTGCTCATTCCACACATATCTGTATACTGTTACCTGGTGCTCTGGGCTATAGATGATCTTGCATCATAAATCTTCCATATTATGCTGCACCTGATCCTTCTACACCAGAGATCTCCACGTGCTCACTAGATTGATAGTAAGATCTTTGTGGTAATCACATTATTTTTAGTAGACTCATTTTATTGTATTGAGACATTTGAAAAATACATGAATCAGCCCTTTGTGTGATCTAACACCTAGATCATAGGTCACATACTGTTTTGAACCATGAGCCATTTCAGGGGCAATCTGCTGTGCCAAGCCATAGGTCGTCTCAGGCCATATACTGTTCTGAGTCAAAGGCCGTTTCAGGGGCCACATGTTGGGTCAAGCCATAGGTAGTCTCAAAGGCTACATGTTTCTTGTTTTCATGGTTCTGAGCCATAGGCCATTTTGGCATTCTTAGAAGCCATATGCTGTGCTGAGTCATAGGCATTCTTAGAGGCTACTTACAGTGCTGAGCCATAGATAGTCTAAGAGGTCTACATACTGTGCTGAGCCATAGGAAGTCTCAAGGGTCTTTGGACCACATAATGTGCTGAACCATAGGCCACCCCAGGGTCCACATACTGTGCTGAGTGATACACTGTCTCAGAGCCCAAATACTGTGCCAAATTATAGGCTGTCACAAGGGCACAGACTGTACCAACCCATAGGCTGTCTCAGGGTCCATATACTGTGCTGAATCATTGCATATCTCAAGGGCCACATAGTTTGTCACCCTTCGGAAGCTTCAAGGGCCACATACTGTGCCAAACCATTGGAAGTCCCAGGGGTCACATACTATACTGCAGGGAAGTACAGTCAGGGGAGGCAGGTGAGGCAGAGCCATGAACATAAAAAAAAAAAAATTAAAGAACAAGAACAAAAAAAAAAAACATTGATTTCGAGGGTCGTAGCTCAGCATCCCTGGGGTTCCGGAGATAGGGGGCTCCTTGCGCAGCCTGTCAGAAGCTACATACAGAGCGGCCAGTTTAAATACAAGTTGGCACACTGTGTTTGCAACAGACTGAGAGGATGAACTCACAGTGCCTCTCCTCACTGCTTGTCAAAGGCACTGAGCTCAATGGACAGCTTGGAGCCTTGGACCAATGGTAACGCACAATTGGCCCAAGCTGTCCAATAAAAATGCTGCAGTGGAGGCTCTGCGGTGTCATAGAAGGGGGCATGTGACTAAAAGACAAATACTCCCTTCCAGCTCAGCCCTCTTAACTACAAGGAAAAAAATGGGTTTATGTGTATAAGATTTACCCACAATCCCATGTTTTTCTCACACAGTTAAGAGAATGAGAATCTGCCGCTGGTGAAAAGGTACGAGCTAAATCATATATTATTATGCTATATGCTATAAGATGATAATTTATTATTTATCGATTCACTGTGAAATTACTGGTTTTAAGTTATAACTTCAGTAATTTGTCCGTTAAGCCACCTGCTTGAGTACAGTTTTTGAAATTATAGTAAATTACCTTAAAAACAATAAATAATAATTATTTGTATATTACTTACTTATGGCAATTAACCCCCTGCCACCCTGGCCAATTCTGACACTTCTCTCTTACATGTAAAAATCATCACTTTTTTACTAAAAAATTACTCAGAACCCCCAAACATTATATATATTATTTTAGCAGACACCCTAGGGAATAAAATGGCGGTTGTTGCGACTTTTTATGTTACACAGTATTTGCGCAGCAATTTTTCAAATGCATTTTTTTTGGAAAGAAACTGTTTCATGAATAACAAAAATAACTCTAAAGTCAGCCTGATTTTTTTTGCTGAGTAAATAGATACCTAACATGTCACACTTTAAAATTGCGCACACTTGTGAAATTTCGCCAAACTTCAGTACTTAAGAATATCCATAGACAACACAAATTTTACAAGTTACATGTTTAGAATTACAGAGGAGGTCTAGTGCTAGAATTATTGCTCTCGCTCTAACGTTTGCAGCGTATGTAACCTGTGTGTATGTGGCTCTGATACTAGCCAGTGCCTCAGCAGCCACTCACCTCACCGCACGTCCCTGCTATACTGAGCCATTGGAAGTTTCATGGGCCACATATTGTCCCAAGCCATTGGAAGTCTTAGGGGGGCACATACTGTATCGTGCCAATAGAAGTCCCAGTGGCAGTGTTGGATGACCTCACAAACATACATACAAGACAATTAAAACATTTGATCTCTGCAATAAATTATTATCATCATATTTCGCAGTCATGCCAGAGCCACGTTAATAAAGTGCACAGTGTCATTGTATTCAGTAACATGGTATTTTGGCACACAAGGGTATTTTTTAAATTATGACCCAGTGAGACAAGAAAACTAAATGGTATCCTCTGTACATGTGAAATACAAGTGCCCCTCCTACTGGGTAGAAATCAAATTGTCATACTGTAGCCTGAAATGTCTCTGGATATTAGTATGGCCTCGTCCACTGAAATCGTGAATCTTGATCAATCAACTTTGATCTAATACCAAAGAAATGAAAAGTAGAATTGAATAGAAAAGCCCTGTTTGACCTAAAATATCCTTGTTCTAGAACACACCATTCACAATAAAGCCCATACAGTGCCTTGAAAAAGTATTCACACCCCTTGAAATGTTCCACATTTTCTCATGTTACAACCAAAAACGTAAATGGATTTTATTGGGATTTAATGTGATGGACCAACACAAAGTGGCACATAATTGTCAAGTGGAAGGAAATTGATAAATTGTTTTCAACATTCTTTACAAATAAATATGTGAAAAGTGTGGGGGGCATTTGTATTCAGCCCCATTTACTCTGATGCCCCTAACTAAAATCTAGTGGAGCCAATTGCCTTCAGAAGTCACCTAATTAGTAAATAGAGTCCACCTGTGTGTAATTTAATCTCAGAACAAATACAGCTGTTCTGTGAAGCCCTCAGAGGTTTGTTAGAGAACCTTAGTGAACAAACAGCATCATGAAGGACAAGGAACACACCAGACAGGTCAGGGATAACATTGTGGAGAAGTTTAAAGCAGGGTTAGGTTATAAAAAAATATCCCAAGCTTTGAACATCTCATGGAGCACTGTTCAAGCCATCATTCTAAAATGGAAAGAGTATGGCACAATTACAAACCTACCAGACATGGCCGTCCACCTAAACTGACAGGTCGGGCAAGGAGAGCATTAATCAGAGAAGCAGCCAAGAGACGCATGGTAACTCTGGAGAAGCTGCAGAGATCCACAGCTCAGGTGGGAGAATCTGTCCACAGGACCACTATTAGTCATGCACTCCACAAATCTGGCCTTTATAGAAGAGTAATGTAGCCATGTGCCCCCTCGGGGTTGGCTGGTAGCTGTGGTCCACCTGCCCGCTGCCCTCAATCACACGATTTTCCACACACCCGGAGTCACTGAACAGGTTGGTACTTTGTTTTTGTTGTTTTATTTAGGGGTTAAACTTGGATGGGGATAGGGATGACTGTGGGATGCCCAAGAATCAATCACGGGACCTTCTATATACACAACCGTATATATACTCCTTCTTCCTCCAGCACATACACTTGCTGACCGTTACTCTTCTCCTTCCTCTCTCCTGCACACTACTTGCTGTTACCGGCCTGAAAGGCAATTTATCAGACCTGCATGACACTTCCTTTTCCACCACAGCTAGCACATGGTGAGGCCTGCTCTTACTGTTAGCAGGACCTCCGGACCACCCATTGTGGGCAAGGGTCACAGGCTCCCAGTTGTGAAGCCATGGACCCCCAATTGTATAGCTAATTATGTTGGTGATAGCTGGGCACTGGATGAACTACAACGACCAACCCATCCATCATCAAGGCCCCTCCGGCCTGCCTCACTGTCCAGTTGCCCTCCTTCCCCTGCTTGGCTTCTCCGACCACTACAGACTATCCACTGTCTTCTCCCATCCTGCCTCAGCCTTCTCATCCAACTCCCAGGGGCTGCCACTCACCAACACCAGTGGATCCTTTAAAGAGTCCTCTATGTAGCCTCTCTGCTGCTCTCCTGCTCCCTTGTGCTGCTCCAGGAAACAACTCCTCTTCCTGGTTGCACATGAGCCCCCAGGCCTCAAGGTCACCCCCCAGACTCTCTTCCCCGGTGAGGCCTCCACAGCACCTCTGCTACATCTCCCTCTTCCACCAGACACTCTCCTCCCCCCTGCTGGGCAGATCACTGTATTCAAGGAGGCCTGCCCCCTGCCAATCCAGATTGGGGATTGGTCATGGCTCCTTAACATACATCAGAAAGTGACACCTCCTCATCCATCTCCTTTTCCAGAACTTTCTGGCCCCAAAGGGGAGGAGTATCCAAGAGGTGTTCCTTCCTGCAATCGCCAGCCCTCTCTGAGCCACTCCCCAGCCCAGATCAAAACAATCAGGCCTACACTCACTGTCAGGCCTGACTAGATTTTACCTCTCCTAACAAAAACCCACTACAAAAACGCACCTATCACTATGGGGGCGCTACACTGGCAAGAATAAAGCCATTGTTAAAAGAAAACCATAAGAAGTCCCGTTTTCAGTTTGTGAGAAGCCATGTGGGGACACAGCAAACATGTAGAAGAAGGCGCTCTGGTCAGATGAGACAAAAATTTAACTTTTTGACCTAAAAGCAAAACACTATGTGTGGCGGAAAACTAACACTGCACATCACCTTGAACACACCATCACCACTGTGAAACATGGAGGTGGCAGCATCATGTTGGTGGGATGCTTTTCTTCAGCAAGGACACTGAAGCTGGTCAGAGTTGATGGGAAGATGGATGGAGTCAAATACAGGACAATCTTAGAAGAAAACCTGTTAGAGTCTGCAAAAGACTTCAGACTGGGGGTGGAGGTTCACCTTCCAGCAGTACAACGACCCTAAACATACAGCCAGAGCTACAATGAAATGGTTTAGATCAAAGCATATTCATGTGTTAGAATGTGTCAAAGTCCAGACCTAAATCCAATTATGAATCTGTGGCAAGACTTGAAAATTGCTTTTCACGGACGCTCCCCATCCAATCTGACAGAGCTGGCAAAAATGTCCTCTCTAGATGTGCAGCACTGGTAGAGAATTCCCCAAAGAAAGACTTGCAGCTGTAATTGTAGTGAAAGGTCGTTCTACAAAGTATTGACTCAGGGGGGCGCCATACAAATGCATGCCACATTTTTCACATATTTATTTGTAAAAAATGTTGAAAAACATTTATCATTTTCCTTCCACTTCACAATTATGTGCCCCTTTGTATTGGCCTATCACATAAAATCCCAATAAAATACATTTACGTTTTTGGTTGTAACATGACAAAATGTTTGCATGTTTTCCCTGTGCTTACGTGGGTTTCCTCCCACACTTCAAAGACATACTGATGAGTTAGTTGGCTCCAGTCTAAATTGGCCCTAGAATGTATGAGTGTAACTTAGGGACCTTAATAGTAAGGCAGGGATTGATGTGACAACACTGAAGAAATGACACTTTGCTACAATGTAAAGTAGTGAGTGTACAGCTTGTATAACAGTGTAAATGTGCTGTCCCCTCAAAATAACTCAACACACAGCCATTATTGTCTAAACCGATGGCAACAAAAGTGAGTACACCCCTAAGTGAAAATGTCCTAATTGGGTCCAAAGTGCCAATATTTTGTGTGGCCACCATTTCTTTTCAGCACTGCCATAACCCTCTTGGGCATGGAGTTCACCAGAACTTTACAGGATGTCACTCTTCCGCTCCTCCATGAAGACATCACGGAGCTGGTGGATGTTAGAGTAAAGTGAAAATAACCAAATTGGGCCCAATTAGCCATTTTCCCTCCCTGGTGTCTTGTGACTAGTGTTACAAGGTCTCAAGTGTGAATGGGGAGCAGGGGTGTTAAATTTGGTGTCATCGCTCTCACTCTGTTATACTGGTCACTGGAAGTTCAGCATGGCACCTCATGGCAAAAAACTTTCTGAGGATCTGAAAAAAAGAATTGTTGCTCTACATAAAGATGGCCTAGGCTATAAGACGATTGCCAAGACCCTGAAACTGAGCTGCAGCACAGTGGCCAAGACCATACAGCGGTTTAACAGGACAGGTTCCACTCAGAACAGGCCTCGCCATGGTCGACCAAGGCAGTTGAGTGCAGGTGCTCAGCGTCATATCCAGAGGTTGTCTTTGGGAAATAGATGTATGAGTGGGGTGGGAAGTCAGCCTGTCAGTGCTCAGACCATACGCCGCACACTGCATCAAATTGGTCTGCATGGCTGTCATCCCAGAAGGAAGTCTCTTCTAAAGATGATGCACTAGAAAGCCTGCAAACAGTTTGCTGAAGACAAGCAGACTAAGGACATGGATTACTGGAACCATGTCCTGTGGTCTGATGAGACCAAGATAAACTTATTTGGTTCAGATGGTGTCAAGCGTGTGTGGTGGCAACCAGGTGAGGAGTACAAAGACAAATGTGTCTTGCCTACAGTCAAGCATGGTGGTGGGAGTGTCATGGTCTGAGTGCTGCCAGCACTGGGGAGCTACAGTTCATTGAGGGAACCATGAATGCCAACATGTACTGTGACATACTGAAGCAGAGCATGACCCCCTCCCTTTGGAAACTGGGCTGCAGGGCAGTATTCCAACACAATAAGGACCCCAAACACAATTCAAAGACGATCATTGCCTTGCTAAAGAAGCTGAGGGTAAAGGTCATGGACTGGCCAAGCATGTCTCCAGGCCTAAACCCTATTAAGCATCCGTGGGGCATCCTCAAATGGAAGGTGGAGGAGCACAAGGTCTCTAACATCCACCAGCTCTATGATGTCTTCTTGGAGGAGTGGAAGAGGACTCCAGTGGCAACCTGTGAAGCTCTGGTGAACTCCATGCCCAAGAGGGTTAAGGCAGTGCTGAAAAATAATGGTGGCCACACAAAATATTGACAATTTGGACCCAATTTGGACATTTTCACTTAGTGGTGTACTCACTTTTGTTGCCAGTGGTTTAGACATTAATGGCTGTGTGTTGAGTTATTTTGAGGGGACAGCAAATTTACACTGTTATACAAGCTGTACACTCACTACTTTACATTGTAGCAAAGTGTCATTTCTTCAGTGTTGTCACATGAAAAGATAGAATAAAGTATTTACAAAAATGTGAGGGGTGTACTTACTTTTGTGAGATACGGTATATAGTATAAACACGCAGTAAAACACTGCTATATAAACACGTATACATGGTTCTGCAACACAGAATAAAGATTTCACCAAAACCAGAAACCTCTTCAAGGTAGTTGTAAGCCTTAACCACTTCAGCCCCGGAAGGATTTCCAGCTTTAGGACCGGAGCCCTTTTTGCGATTCGGCGCTGCGTCGCTTTAACTGACAATTGCGCGGTCGTGCGACGTTGTACCCAAACGAAATTTGCGTCCTTTTTTTCCCACAAATAGAGCTTTCTTTTGGTGGTATTTGATCACCGCCGCTATAAACAAAAGAAGAGCGACAATTTTGCAAAAAAAACCCAAATTTCTTACTTTTTCCTAAAATACAAATCAAAAAAAAAAAAATATAAAAAAACATTTTTTTTCACCGTTTTTGGCCGATTTATATTCTTCCTCATATTTGCGATGAAAAAAATCGCAATCGGTGCTTATTGATTGGTTTGCGCAAAAGTGGTCGCGTTTACGGATGATGAGAATTCATTTTTGGGGTTTTTAATTTTTATTTTTTACTAAAAATGGCGGCGATCTGCGATTTTTTGCGGTACTGCGATATTTCAGCGGACATGTCGGACCATTTTGACACTTTTTTGGGACCATTGGCATTTATACAGCGATCAGTGCTATAAAAATGCACTGATTACTGTGTAAATGCCATTGGCAGTGAAGGGGTTAACCTGCAGGGGGCGCGCTAAGGGTTAACTATGTTCCCTGGGCGTGTTCTTACACGCCCAGGGAACATAGCCTTAGCTGGGGAAGGGAAGTGGTCACAGCCTTCACGTAAAGGAAGGCTGTGATCACAGCCCTTCCCCCTCACACAGAGCGGAGGTCCGTGTTTACATACACGGACCTCCGCTCACTCGCTCCGGGGGGGCCATCGCGGGTAGCCGGCGGCAATCGAAGCCGCTGCACCCGCTCCCTGGCCCCCCTGGACACACGCCTCCGGCGGCGCGCGCGCGCTCACTAAACTCGTTCCCGCAGCCGCCGTCGTATGACGGCGATTTGCGGGAACGAGCCACTTTGCCGCCGTCAGATGCCGATCGGCGTCGGCAAGTGGTTAAATGAATGACATGTAGCTTGATCTGTACCACTGCGCATCATGAACAATTGTGATTTTCATATGCTTAATAAAATACACTTTTCACCTTTTTTCATCTTTTTTATACTTCAGTGCTGCTTTAGCTACTTACTGGGGATGATTTACTAAAACTGGAGAGTGCAAAATCAGGTGCAATTGTGCATGGCAGCCAATCCGCTTCTAACATCAGCTTGTTCAATAAAGCTTTGACTGAACAAACTGGAAGCTGATTGGTTTCTACGCACAGCTGTGCCAGATTTTGCCCTCTCCAGTTTTAGTAAATAAACCCCTAATTTACCAGGCATTTGACCAGCGTGGGTTTCATGACAACGACGCCTGAGCAATGTAATTGTAATCTGCACCATGGGCTTGTGGGACAGGGTGATAACACGGGAGCTACTTACCTCCGTACTCTTCCTGAAGAAGCCGCTATATGACCTAGAAAACGCATTGAGGAGTTCGCTTCATCATCCAGTTGACCAGTGCTGACTCTCGCAATATGGTGGCATTGTATAGCGATGGCCTAACCCAGGCTGATGTCCTAGCAGACATGTTATGTACAGGTAAAACATATGGATGTATTTATTGGAACAACACAAATATTGCATGGATGGTTTTATAATTTAAATAAGAAATAGAGACAAAATTCATTGTTTACAATATGTTCTGCCTCTCAAATCTACGCACTGCAAGTGTAATAGACATGTGCGGTTAGTTTTGTGACAATTTTTCGTAAATTCGGATGTATCCGAATTTCCGAATTACAATAGTATCGAATTTAAACGAATCCGAATAACGAAAAAGAAAATTCGGATGAAATTCGAATAATTTTCAAATAGTTTTCAAATACTTTTCCGATTCGAATAGTTTTCAAATTCGAAAAGTTTTCAAATTCCAATAGGTTTCAAATTTGAATTCGAAAAATCCTTGAATTTGAATAGTTTTCCAATTTCCAAAGAGAACAAAATAGAATAGAAAACAAAGGAATGAAACAGAAAAAAAACCCAAAAACAATAGACTAGAATATAACAGAAAACAAAAGAATAGAATACAAAAGAGTAAAACAGCTCTGTTCCACTCCACCACATTATATTCATTTTCTGTTATATTCCACTCTATTGTATTCTATCTCTTTCCATTCTATTCCTCCACTTTCCACTCCACCCCAATCTCCTTGGAAATTGGAAAACTATTTGAACTTGAAAACGATGCGAATTTGAAAACGATTTGAATCGAAAACTTTTTGAATTCCAAAACTATTCGAAATTGATTCAAAAACGTTTCTAATCGATTCGAAAACGAATAAAAAAATCTAACTAAACGAACTTATGTAAATAACGAATCGCATACGAAACAAAACTAATTTTTTCACTCTGCACATGTCTAAAGTGTAATATCTATAATTGATCCAGTGTGGCAGGATAGCTGGAACTTACAGTCTCAATAGAATTAGCAGCCAGTGACTTGATCCAAATTACATTTTGCAGATCATGGAAAGCTTTAACCCAAAACCTGTGAAGAACTTCACAGGTAAATATCAGATAGGTCAAAAATGATAATATGTCAGCTCCAGCAATTACATGTGCTCAAAACAGAAACTAAAGACACACTGAAAAGAGAGTGGGACTAGCTATACAGCAGGGTTTGACAAACCCCGGGCGCCAGGGCGACATGGCGACCAGAAACTGCGTCCTGGTGTGCGGCAGCCGAACCTTCTATCCTCTCACTATCTTAAAAAACAGCATCTCCGATTCAGTGAAGAGCCGTACTCTGCTGACAGCTGTTAAAGATAAACAAAAATCTTTTTGGTTTTTGGTTCTTTTATCAAAGGAATGAACTCCTGTCTGTAAACGAGAGCAGTTTAACCACTTAAAGACTAAACCTTTTCTGACACTTGTTGCTTCCAAGTAAAAAAATCTGTATTTTCTGCTAGAAAATTACTTAGAACCCTTAAACATTATATATATTCTTTTTAGCAGAGACCCATAAAGAATAAAATGGTGGTCGTTGCAATATTTTATGTCATACAGTATTTATGCAGCGGTCTTTCAAATGCAATTTTTTTGGAAAAAATTCATTTTAATTAATTAAAAAAAAAAACAGTAAAGTTAGCCCATTTTTTTGTATAATGTGAAAGATGATGTTACACCGCAAGAATTGTGAGGGAATCGTGATCTTTATGCTAAGCAACAAAATCGTGATTCCCGTTTTAGCCAGAATCGTGCAGCTTTACTGTGTGCTGTGAGGTGGAGGAGGGGAGATGAGGCAGCTGGATATGCTTTAGAGGAGTGTTTCTATGTCTTTGGATAAAGCCCTGTGTACCATCAACAATTACCACTCTGTATGTGCAGCTGGGCTTCAGTATTTCATGGTGACCGGAAACCCACCAGAGCAATGAAAAGTCACCGTGGGGGACACACATGTAGACAGGAAGTGGCTGCAAAGAGGCAGCAGAAGATTATCAGCACTGGAATACTTCATACACCTTTTTTTTGTATTTTATTTGAAGTGTCACAAAGGCTTCATTTAGATGTGCAGTTAGGTGGTAAAAATGTGCAGTAGAGACATGTTTTCGCCACCCACCAATGGCCACCCTGAAGCTCCATTAGGCAGCAGATGAGGGCGTTTTACATGCCGCAGTCACAATGCATTCGGCATAATAAGGAGTTTCCCCTATAACAGGTTTTTAGTGTCACTCTTTCTGGCCAGCCTATAACCCTGATGTAATGGTCTTATGATGGAGTTATTGACTGGCTGCTCTGCTGTGAGTAAGTTAGGGTTAGGGGGGCGCAAATGACTTGCCTCACTCCGGGGGGCGCTGACAACCCACATTACGCTAAAAAAACTGGCTCCTAACGTTTTTTAGCTGGCTTCTAGATTCAAAGCAAATTTATAAAGCCCTAATATACAGAGCATCCCCTAGCCAGGCAAACAAACAGCAATGTATGTTTAACATGATACTGCTATGTTCATGCTTGGATAAGTATAGTACAGTGGTCTCCAAACTGTGGCCCGGGGGCACTATTCATACAAGGCACCATTCCTTCCGCTGACACCAATGATGGGGCACTATTCCTCCCACTGACACCAATGATGGGACACTATTCCTCCCACTGATACCAATGATGGGGCACCATCGCTCCCACTGATACCAATGATGGGGCACTATTCCTCCTACTGACACCAATGATGGGGCACTATTCCTCCCACTGATACCATAGATGGGGCAATATTCCTCCCACTGATACCAATGATGGGGCACTATTCCTTCCACTGATACCAATGATGGGGCACTATTTCTCCCACTGATACCATTGATGGGGCACTATTCCTCCCACTGATACCAATGATGGGGCACTATTCCTCCCACTGATACCATAGATGGGGCAATATTACTCCCACTGATAACAATGATGAGGCACTATTCCTTCCACTGATACTAATGATGGGGCACTATTTCTCCCACTGATACCATAGATGGGGCACTATTCCTCCTACTGATACCAATGATGGGGCACTATTCCTCCCACTGACACCAATGATGGGGCACTATTCCTTCCACTAATACCAATGATGGGGCACTATTTCTCCCACTGATACCATAGATGGGGCACTATTCCTCCTACTGATACCAATGATGGGGCACTATTCCTCCCACTGATACCAATGATGGGGCACTATTCCTCCCACTGATACCATAGATGGGACAATATTACTCCCACTGATACCAATGATGGGGCACTATTCCTTCCACTGATACCAATGATGGGGCACTATTTCTCCCACTGATACCATAGATGGGGCACTATTCCTCCTACTGATACCAATGATGGGACACTATTCCTCCCACTGATACCATAAATGGGGCAATATTCCTCACACTGATACCAATGAGGGGGCACCATTGCTCCCACTGATACCAATGATGGGGCACTATTCCTCCTACTGACACCAATGATGGGGCACTATTCCTCCTACTGATACCAATGATGGGGCACTATTCCTCCCACTGATAACATAGATGGGGTAATATTCCTCCCACTGATACCAATGATGGGGCACTATTTCTCCCACTGATACCATAGATGGGGCACTATTCCTCCTACTGATACCAATGATGGGGCACTATTCCTCCCACTGATACCAATGATGGGGCACTATTCCTCCCACTGATACCAATGATGGAGCACTATTCCTCCCACTGATACCATAGATGGGGCAATATTACTCCCACTGATACCAATGATGGGGCACTATTCCTTCCACTGATACCAATGATGGGGCACTATTTCTCCCACTGATACCATAGATGGGGCACTATTCCTCCCACTTAAACCAATAATGAAGATTATTCTGCCCAATACTACCAATACCTCTTAATGTCCACAGGCGTTAGGTAATCTTTTTACCCCCCACTGACAACCAAGTCTGAGGCATTTTCTACTCCCACTGGCCACAATCTTGCCCTTCTAAAGTCTGAAGGACAGTAAATTGGCCCTTTGCTTAGAAAGTTTTAATGCCCTTGGTATAGAGCTTTAAAAGTGTCCAATAATCAGATCCTTCTATCATGGTGGTTTACCAATTTTGTGACAACACAGAGGTACAAATGGGAGACAAGGACAGCCTGTTGTCACCCTATAACAGACTTTACTGAACCAGGGTCTTCATGGCAGGATCACCAGGGCTTATTTAGTGAATGCTGAGATTTAAAAATATTTATAAAAGTAACTTTTAAAATAATTTTTATACATTAAAGCTTATATGAGATTTTATTGATCGGGTATACCACTAGTTTATGTTGGGAGAATGAGGCATTTAATACATTTGCTATAACCCAGTGGAATACTGTATATATGTATGTCTCCGTTTTCCATTATACATGATCACATTCTAGCATTGAGAATTGGACCTGAATTCTTGGCCGGGGTCAGGCAGATAGGTTGCAGGACAGGACAATAACATTTTTGGGTTGCACCCCCATTTGGCTGTCGAATTCTCGCAGGGAATTATTTTATTGCTACATTAGCACTGAGTGAGTGAATTAATGAGACCGGGAGCTCAATAGACAAACTGCAGAGTCTATTTAATCCTTCGTCAAACTTGCTCAATGACAGAACAGTTACGTGTAAAACAAACAAAACAAGCATTTGTTCATTAGCGTTGCTGGCAGGCGGCCATGTTTGCTTACATTCTGCACAATTCAAACACCATTTGGAGCTAATTTGGAAAGTTTACTGCAGACTTGGAATGGCACCATTAAAGTTCCCAGTCTGCGCACAGCAGAAACACCTCCAGCCTCCGCCCGGTGAGGGTTTATCAAGGTATGGAAAGATTTATATCATGGCCAAGGTGTAAAATGCTTTCCTGCAGTTCAGGGGGGACTTTACAAGCTTTAATTAGAAGTGAGAAAGAAAACACTTTACAAACTGACGCTGCAGAGATCACATGACCTTTCCATATGTAGCCATTACTCACAGTGCAATGCAAAGTCCGCAGATCAGAACCAGATACCGCGTCCCCGTCCCTGGTGCTCACGTATGATACCGACTCATTGTACAATATACTGCTTGTAAGTGGATCTTCAATGTGCATTATATGGCGCCGCTATGCATTTGGAAGCAGGGAGCTTTTAACCCCCCAAGAAGAGGTTAACAAGGGGTTAAAAGCGCTGCCGCTCGGCGCTTCCGAGGCGGTGTACAACCGCTTTGGGAGCGCCGTCCATTTATTTCAATGGAGGGGGCAGCGTAGGAGCGGTGTATACACCACTCAGCGCACCACCCCAAAGATTCAGCTTGCATGACTTTTCTTCTCGTCCTGCAAGCGCACTGCCCCAGTGTAAAAGCACTCGAGCTTTCACACTGGGGAGAATGGGGGGGTTTCAGGCGCTGTACAGTCGCTATTTTTAGCACCGCAGCACAGGGGCACCATCAAAGGGGGGGAACAGGCAGTACTGTTGTAAGGGGCTCCAGTGTCTCAAGGGGCCCTTACAACAAATACATTAGCAGTCTTTAACCTTAGCACCTATGACAGGGGCATATGCTTTGGGGACACCATTCTCTCAAACCATAGCCAATAAAAATACCAAACTAAGGTCACATAGAGAGGGCCCCCTGGGCAACAAATGGTCCAAGTCTGGGACCTCCAGCACCTATGGTGCAGCCGTACCGGGTCCCCAAAGTGACCGGTCATTGACCGGCAATTGATGGGTGAATTTCGGACTTAACATTGAAATCTATGGGAGAGGGGCACCCAGTTTGGAGACACCGTTCTCCCGAACCATAGGCAATAAAAATACCAGATTTGGGTCACATGGAGAGGGCCCCCGGGACCACAACTGATCTAAGTTTGGGACCCCCAGCACCTATGGTTTGGCTCTTATGAGTTTGTGCTGCCTGTGCACTGTATTTTTTTACTGGAGTCTAGGGACACCAGCGCCTGCATGGAAGGGGGGGGGGGGGGGGAGCAGCAGCCAGTACAGATGCAGGGGGCCCCAACAGGACCGCAGGAGGCCCTATGATATTCTCCTGGTCCTCCACCCCCACAGTGTCCCCCTGTGTCCTCCACCCCACACAGTGTCCTCCCTTACTCCACCCACAATGTCCCCCTGTGTCCTCCACCCCACACAGTGTCCTCCCTTACTCCACCCACGGTGTCCCCCTGTGTCCTCCACCCGCCACGGTGTCTCCCTGTGTCCTCCACCCTCCACATTGTCCTTCCCTCCCCCACCCATGGTGTCCCCCTGTGTCCTCCCCCACCACTGTGTCCTTCATTCCCACCGGGGGACGTAGACATGACCGACGACGAGA
>BLSH010151435.1:306217-328981 GCA_018402905.1 Glandirana rugosa | reverse complement strand
CCACAGCGTCCCTCTCTGATCCCCCCCCCACCATGGCATCCTTCTTTGTCTCTGTCTGCACAGTGTCCCTCTCTGTCCCTGGCATCCCTCTCTGTCCTCATCACACTGCGTCCCTCTCTGTTCCCAGCATCTCTCTCTGTCATCCACTAAAAGGCAGATATGATAGGGGGCTCAGGCCAGTAAGAACTTGTTTACATTTGCAGTTTGGGGGAGGTAAAATCCCCCTAGATGAGCCCTGTTTTTTTACCACCCTGCAACTGCGCCCCACTACACATGTTGCAACAGGAATTGTGCACCCTTTCACACTTAAAAGAAATATAGCAACCTTGTGCAGTGACAAAGGGGCTAAAGCAGGCAGTGAGGAGACATTTTATTGCCTTTTCGCCACCTGCTTTAACCCCTTGGACCCCACACTAGCATGCATTGCACACAGTTGCAGGGTGTTTGAATGGGTCATGCTTAGCAGGCTACACCTGGTAAGTGTGACGGGTGCATAATTCCTACTGTGGCTGCAAAATGTGTACACGCCTGGCCAGTGGGCAGATGTGGTGGGATGGCCAGTGGACGGGCCCTGGGGAATGTTGGTGGCCAGATGGGGGGGGGGGGGGTGGCAGGTCTAAAGCTGTGTAAGGGGCCCCAAAATTTCTGATGGCTGCCCTGCCGCAGCGCCTGAAAAACGACCCGGTGTGAAAGAGGTCTTAATGCAACTTATAACATCCAAGTGAAACATATAACACTAACATGTCAGAAAAAAATTAAAACATTTCAAAAACATAGTCACTAAGTTGGAAAAAGGATCACCCCCTTGTGTCAGTATTTCGTTGGATCACCATTTGGTTTAATTCCAGCCTTTTGGTCTGTTGGGATATGTCTCTGCTAACTTTGCACATCTAGACTTTGCAATATTTGCCCACTTTTCTTTGCAGAACTGCTCAGGTTTAATTCAATTTGATGGTGACTGTTTGTGGACTGCAGTCATTCCACAGATTTTCAATGGGGTTTAAGTCTGACTAGGCCATGCAAGGACATTCACCTTTTTCTCCTTCAACCACTGTGTGCTAAATTTTGCTGCATGCTTTGGGTCATTGTCATGTTATAAGCAGTGACAGCTGCTGCTCAACATTTGGGGAGGGGCAGCAAACAAACCTGCCCCCCTCACTCGCACAACAGCCACCCCCCCCCATGGGAGATGGACGAGAAGGCTGCTCCTCGCTCCAGGCTGAACAGGTTTTGCTTCTCCTCCCAGCCAAACAGGAAGTGGGTCCTGAGACCCGATTGGCCCGGAGTCTTAAGACTCCCTGGCCAATCGGGTCTCCGGACCCACTTCCTGATTGGCCGGGGGAGAAGCAGGAAGACATTAGCGAATATTAATTTGCTAATGTCACACAACTGGGTGGGCTCACTGCGTCCAGAGCCCACCCTTTTTTGAAGTCAATTAGAGCCTCGGGCTCTAATCATGTACTTAAAAATAAAAAAACCTCATTGAAATAAATGCGGCCGGTGCCCTGCATGTAGATTAGGGGCCGGACGCATGGGTTAGGGAAACTGCGCCCCTAATGGATTGGCTGCCACTGGTTGGAAAGTAAACCTTCTTCCCATTGACAACTTTCTGGCAGAGGTCGGCAGATATTCCTCATGAATTTGATGGTATTTTGCCCCAACCATTTTTCCTTCTATCCTGACAAGTGTTCCAGTCCCTGCCGCACAGAAACACCCCATAACAGGATATTACCACCTCCATGCTTTACTGTAGGAATGATGTTATTTGTATGGTGAGCTGTATTGGATTTCCACCAGACATATTGTTTGGTGTTGAGGCCAAATAATTCAATATAAAGGGTAACTCCACTTTCGTGGGGGAAAAAAAACAAATAAAGAAAAAATAATATAGGGTGTACAATTGCGATACAAGTCATATTGTAATTGAATGTTATTAAAAATTACCTTTCCTTTTCAATCTGCAGCCACTGTAATTTTCTGAGAATGCATTGCAATATGGCTACCTGGAGTTGTTCTGTATACAGAGTGTGTACTGACCATTCCCCAGAAACATCATTTCCTGCTTGTGTGATTGGCTCACCAATTTTCCCAGAAGTCTGCCTAAGATACAAGTCAGATTGCAGGCATCCCCTGCAACAAAAATTGCATTTTTGGAGAGATACTTCCAATAGGAACACGTCTAAAGGGATGCAGGCCCAGTAGATTTCCACATTAGTGCTCTGCAGCTGCACACATGACTGAGAATTATGAAACCACTCCCATTAGACCCACTCAGTACAGAGGCACAGAGAAACACAGAGGGATTTCTTCAGAATAACAAAAGGTAAGAATCTGCGACAAAGTTTGTTATAATCCCTGCAATGTACAAAGATCACCCAGAGGGGAATGTTTTTATCTCAACAAAAGTGGAGTTGCGCTTTAACCACTTCAGCCCTGGAAGGATTTCACACTTTAGGACCAGAGCACTTTTTGAGATTCGGCACTGCGTTGATTTAACTGAAAACTGCGCGGTCGCGCGACGTTGTACCCAAACAAAATTTGCGTCCTTTTTTTCCCACAAATAGAGCTTTCTTTTGGTGGTATTTGATCACCGCTGTGTCATTTCTGATCGCCGCTATAAACAAAAGAAGAGCGACAATTTTGCAAAAAAAAACCAAATTTCTTACTTTTTGCTAAAATATAAATCCAAAAAAAAAAATATAAAAAAACATTTTTTTTCATCGCTTTTGGCCGATTTATATTCTTCCTCATATTTGTAATTAAAAAAATTGCAATCTGCGTTTATTGATTGGTTTCCGCAAAAGTGGTCGCGTTTACGGATGATGAGAATTCATTTCTGGGGTTTTTATTTATTTATTTTTTTTTTACTAGTAATTGCGGCGATCTGCGATTTTTAGCGGTACTGCGATATTTCAGAGGACATGTCGGACCATTTTGACACTTTTTTGGGACCATTGGCATTTATACAGCGATCATTGCTATAAAAATGCACTGATTACTGTGTAAATGCCATTGGCAGTGAAGGCGTTAACCTGCAGGGGGCGCTCTAAGGGTTAACTGTGTTCCCTGTGTGTGTTCTAACTGTGGGGGGACTGCTCTAGCTGGGGAAGGGAAGCGATCACAGCTTCCATGTAGAGGAAGGCTGTGATCACAGCCCCTCCCCCTCACACAGAACGGAGGTCCGTGTTTACTTACACGGACCTCCGTTCTTTCACTCCGGGGGGGGGGGCATCGCGGGTGGCCGGCGGAGATTGAATCTGCCGCACCCGCTCCCTGGCCCCCCCCCCGAACACAGTGAGCGCGCGGGCGCACCTCCGGCGGCGCACGCTCACAGTGCGCGATCTGGCAGCCGCCGTCATATGATGGCGTTTTGCCTTACAGCGCCACTTTGTCGCCGTCAATTGCCGACCAGCGGTCGGCAAGCGGTTAAGTCTCATCTGACCATAACACCTTTTTCTATGTGGCCTCAGAATCTTCAAGGTGCGTTTAAGTTGGTCAGATGAGACTAAAATTGAATTATTTGGCCTCAACACCAAACGGTATGTCTGGCAGCAATGCCACTGTATATGAGCATGGCTGGTGGGAAGGGCTAACAAATGAGCATGATGCACATTTTATGGTTTTTGTTTTAGCCTTTCTGGCTCAATTGGTCACTTGACATCTAAAAGCCACAAAGAAAGTCAGTGCTGGAAGACTTCTCTATGGCATTCGCTGCAATAGTCTGTATGGGAAGCAGGTAACTACTGTATATAACACCCTAGGGTTGTCACTGACTGCAGGTTCAGGTTGTCATGGACTGAAGTCAGAATGGGGTTTCAGTTCATCCAGCTGCTGGTAGAGACGGTCCCCATTAGGGCCACCATCCTGACATATTTTTGGTGTACTTGCCTGGGGGGTGGGGTGGAGTTTACCCCAAACCAGCCTTCCCTTGCAGCGGCTCCCCATTGCCTCTGCAACATCTTTATGTTCATGCAAATACATTCAAGAGTTTACTTCACATCAGCATCACAATAAACTCTATTGACTCTGCCTACATTCATATTTCCAATAGCAATATAATATGAGCTTACAGACTGCAGAATGCCTGAGGAGCACTTCCCTTGGAAGAGGTATCCAGATTATGGGTCGCCCTGAGATCCCTAAAGTCCCTGCAGTTAATCCAGCTGCTGGTAAAGACAGTTCCAAGAAACTATCAGAAGTGCCACCTTGTATGAAGAAACCTTTTCTTTCTCTCCTTGTCAGGTTGCTCGCCCTAAAGGTCTGTACACACGATCAGAAAATCGGAAGTAAAATTTCATCCAACTAATGATCTGCTGATTTTCTGATCGTTAGCATGGTGCTTTCGACAGCCGGCTCTGAATTTTCGGATGACAAAAACTTGATGTGCCGAAAGCTTAGATTCTCTATTTTACAACGTCCTAAGGCCGATGCTGGTATGGCACTACCGTACCTATATTATTATTTAGCTGGGCAGCTACGTCACTTGACAGACTGGCTGGTGCCAGCCACACCGGCGGTGGTTGAAATATACCTAGCTTATATTCTTAGAATTAAACATCTTTTGATATCACTAGAGGCTCCTTTGGCTGCATTGGGTGAGGGACATCTTCCACTGCTGATCCTAGCCCGTTCAGTATGGAGGGAGGTCAAGAAACCTACAGGCCATAGGGGTATTAAGGAGGCATTACCACTTTGGAATAATCCAATGTTTACTCACCTAAAACACTTTCCGGATTGGGGGTTCTGGGAACATAAGGGAGTGGTTTGCCTTGACAATGTCTATGAGGGAAATGTACTGGCCTCTTTTGCAGACTAACAATGAAATTTTGAATTGCCTTTTACAGGTATCTACAGCTAAGACATCTCTTACATGCTCAGTTTGGTGCCCATGATACAGACTTTTCGGAAAATACCTCTAATAGGGGTACTTCGGTCTCAAGGCCCTAGGGGACTTATTTCTACTCTATATCTCCATCTCTTGTCTGCCTCCACCAGCGGGGTACCATTGGAGGCACGGGCCAAGTGGCAACTTCTTGTTCCTGGCCTTAGTGACGAAGAGTGGGAGGAGGCTCACTTGTCGGTGTCTCCTGCAGTTAACAACAAATTGATCTCTATATGCTACATAAAACCTATTTGACCCCAGTTAGGCTCCATGCTATGCATTATGTATCTACTTCAGCCTGTACCAGGTGCACTTCCCCACGGGCAGATTTTGCCCATGTCATGTGGCAGTGCCCAGTAATAGCACGATCCTGGCAACAGGTGACGGATATCCTATCCGCTGTGCTGTCAAGTTCCTGTTCTACGTACCCTGTTGGTGTGCCTGCTGAGAGTTTTGGACGAGGAGATGTGGCCTAGACATACCAGAACCATGTTGCTAGAGACAATATTTATGTCCCGTAAAGCAGTGGCACTTGGCTCCAACCTACGCCTCCATCCATACATCAGTGGCTTCAGCTTGTAAATCAAATACTACCATATGAAAAAATAATTTATGAACACCGTGGTTGTCCAAACAAAACAAATATGGGATGCCTGGTGTTCCTCTGCCCTCACTGTGTCCAGCACTTAGATATGATTTTAACAGTGTTAACCACTTGCCGACCGCAGTCTGACGGCGACATAGTGGCTCGTTTTCGCAAACCATATGACGCCGGCTGCGATAACTGTGTCTGGGGGGGGGCCAGGGAGCGGGTACGGTGGACTCGATCGCCCCCCCGCAGTGAGAGAACAGAGGTCCATGTATGTAAACACGGATCTCCGTTCTCCTAGAGGGGGAAGGGCGGTGATTACAGGCTTCCTGTATATGGAAGCCGTGATCACTCCCCTCCCCCAGCCAGGCCAGCCCACACACAGTTAGAACACGCCCAGGGAACACAGTTAACCCTTAGAGCGCCCCCTCCAGGTTAACCCCTTCACTGCCAGTGACATTTACACAGTAATCAGTGCATTTTTAAAGCACTGATCGCTGTATAAATGCCAATGGTCCCAAAAAAGTGTCAAAATGGTCCGACATGTCCACTGCAATATCGCATTACCACTAAAAATTGCAGATCGCCGCCATTACTAGTAAAAAATAAAAGATAAAAAACCCAGAAATTAATTCTCATCGTCCGTAAACACGGCAACTTTTGCGCCGATTGTGATTTTTTTTTACCAAAAATAAGAGGAAGAATATAAATCGGCCAAAACTGATGGAAAAAAATGTTTTATTATATTTTTTTTTTGGATTTGTATTTTAGCAAAAAGTAAGAAATTTGTTTTTTTTTTGCAAAATTGTCGCTCTTCTTTTGTTTATAGCGGCGATCAGAAATGACACAGAGGTGATCAAATACCACCAAAAGAAAGCTCTATTTGTGGGAAAAAAGGAAGCAAATTTCGTTTGGGTACAACATCGCACGAGCGCGCAATTATCAGTTAAAGCGACACAGTGCCGAATCGCATACAGTGCTCTGGTCCTAAAGTGTGAAATCCTTCCGGGGATGAAGTGGTTAAACAATGTCCCTGATGTTTTCCTGCTTTACTATGTGTGCGTCACACGGTATATCTGTACTATTGTTGACCTTTGTGCAATGTGAATGTACCTTTTTCTCCAATACACTCACGTTGATCGGTTATGCTTATTGTTATTGTTGTGTACCTCTTTCAATAAAAAGAATTAAAAAAAAAAAAAAAAACTTGATGTGCAGGCACGAAAATTTTGGTCGTTTGTGAACACAACGTCTGATTTTCAACAAAAGGGTAACTCCACTTTCAAGGGGGAAATAAATAGCAAATAAAGAAAAAATAAAATAGCACTTATAAATGCGACACACATCATATTGTAATTGAATGTTATTAAAAATGACCTTTCCTTTTCAATCTGCAGCCTCTGTAATGTTCTGAAAATGCAGTGAACAATGGCTGCCTGGAGTTGTCTGAATCACACGATTTCAAAGCTGCATGTCAGTGCGACTTGGAAGACATCTGTGCAGCTTCATGCACAGATGTCTATGCAAGTTGCACCCGAAATCACCAAAAGTAGTGCAGGAACTAATTTGTCAAATCGGTACGACACTGCAAAGTCAGCGGCGCACCGATTTGAGCAGTGCGATTGCTGGTAATATTGTGCGACCTGTAAAATCGCTCCAATGTGAAAGGGGGTTTACTCTCCTTTTTAGTGTACAGTGCTCTGCACATGCATTGCTCAGTGTACAATCCCGGCATCTGCTCAGAGCCAATCCCAGGCTGGCTAATTATTATTATACAGGATTTATATAGCGCCGACAGTTTGCGAAGCGCTTTACAATATTAGGGCAGACAGTACAATTACAATACAATTCAATACAGGAGGAATCAGAGGGCCCTGCTCGTTAGCGCTTACAATCTAAGAGGCTAATCAAGATGGCTGAAGATGTCAAGACAAGGCGATGTCAGTGCTGGTGAAGGAGCTGAACATCACATCATGGAGCGGAGGTGAATATAGATCCACTTTAATTACACGAGCAACGCCAACACTTTATGAAATTCCAGATGGAGTTTACAGCCTAACTCCAGTCAAACATTTTTTTGTTAGGTTTTGGATGGACCAGGCCCCGTTCACACCTGAGCAATTTTCTGATCAAGGTTGGGTTCACATAGGAACCACATGCGGCTCACAGCAGGGGTCCGGTGCGTCCTGGTTCACTGTTTCAGGTCCGATTTCAGCCCGAATTTTTGGCTGAATTCGGACCTGAAACGGACCAAAAGTCGCACACCGTTTTTGGGAAAAATGCACCGGACCTGTTGCGGAGATACGTGAATCGGCTCCATAGAGAGCTGGTCAAAATCTCCTGCTATTGCGAATTGGATGCGGGGAACCCGCAACCAATTCACAATGGTGTGAACCCAGCTTAAAGCTTGTAGCTCAACAAGCCAAATCCCATTCATTTCCATAGCCCCTGTTCTGTCCTGAAGCAAAACGCCTGAAGCTCAAAAAAGTACATGAGCTTCTTTTTTGGCAGATTACAAGCTTTTTGGCCCCATAGACTTCAATAGAAACACCCGACTTGAGCAATTTACGAGCGTTGTGTTGCTCATATTGTTACTTTTGTTAGTCTCCCCCCCGACCCCGCTGAAGGGCAGGAAGTGTAGGGAAATCTATCCAATTTGAATACAGACAGCAATGAAACCTGGCAGGGGCTCTAACCCACCCGTCCTTTAGCAAAACAAGTTTTGGCTAGAGTTAGGAGTTAAAATGTAAGTCATTTTGGATAGAGCAAGGGAGGGTTGTACCCCAATCAGTTTTGTTGCCATCTGTGTCCCACTGGGGAGATTTCTCTTCACTTCCTGTCCCATAGAAACAGCAGGAAGAGAGAGGAAATCCCTTCAAAGTGAGGGAATCTGAGTGCTCACCAGAACTAGTGCACCCCATGGAAGATTTCCCCTTGATTTCTGTTCTGGGGACAACCTAAAATTCTGGATTTTCTTTTACTGTGATAACAGTAAACAGGACAAATAGAGGGGATGAACCTCCATAATGGGGGCACAGACAGCTATAAAAATTGTCCCTATCCTAAAAAAAAAAATAATGATTTGTCTTTGATAATACTTTAATCTTCTATCAAGACCACAGGAAAGCATAAAGAAATAATTATTGAAACTATAAAAAGATCTGGAGTTCCGCTTTAATACTTTTTAATGGTAACTAAGAGTTCCCTTTTCAGGCCAAGATTGAGGGAGACCCCCATTCTTCTGATGTCACAGTTCTGCTCGGAGGGGTTAGATTTACTCTAAGCCAGTGGTTCTCAACTCCTGTCCTCGGGACCCACTAACAGGCCAGGTTTGCAGGATAACTGAAATGCATCACAGGTGATATCATTTGCTGCTCAGTGATTGCAGTATTCTAGTCTGCATCTCCCCAAGGTAATACTGAAAATCTGGCCTGTTAGCGGGTCCCGAGGACCGGAGTTGAGAACCACTGCTCTAAGCTGACCACATTTTCAAAATGAAATACAGGGACACCCTACTGACCACTCCCACTTTTATTGTGGGTGGGGCAGGGAGAATAACGGCAAGCAAAATGCGTCACACCAAATGTTGGATAAATTGTGCGGGTCCAGGTATGCAATGCAAGCCACCATCACAAGCAAGGGCAAAGCGGCAAATAATCCTCATCCTTACCTTCTGCAACAAAATCTGTACAAGCCAAGAGGAAGGGGATTGGGAAGACCATGTAATATCGGCATGTGACATCATCAATAACCCCGGACACAGCCAGGAGCAGACACACCCCCTCCTCCCTTGTCCTGCTCCAGGCCCAATCACGGAAATGTTAAAATGGATCATCCTACAGCCGCCAGGGTTGGGGACGCTATTATTAAAGCTGGAAAGAAATCGGGATCACTGTCCCCAGAAATCAGGGACGTCTGGTCACCCTAATCTACCCAAAGCTTGTTGTGAAAAATGAATGAGTATTCGTTGTATTATTCTGAATTGTATCTCCTACAGAACTGGGTTCTTACATAAAGAACGTCATAACGTTCACGCTAAAGTACATTAGCAGAGCGTGGAAAGTGAATCAAGCCTGCCACCTACCTGCCAAACACTGACATAGCCATCAGGACTAGAAATAATAATACACATTGATCAGACAATCTCGCAGTACAAGCAGAAAGGATTCTTTGCTGTCATTCATTTCAAGCACGGAAAAACAGCAAACTCGTAATCCTAATGTAGCACCCTCACTGCCGCTAGTATAGGTCCATTGAGTTTAGCTCCCCTGTAGACAAAGGAGCATGTGTTACATTTGTTTAGGAGGCTGTGCTGTTCATCAAAGGCTGTGGCTCTGTTACCTCCCCCTGTCTTCTGGAGCGCTCTGGATACTTCCCAGTGGTGGCTGGTGTTTTTTTTTTTGGGGGGGGGGCTGCAAACAACCCCCCCAGTGGCACCTCAACACCTCCCCGTCTGCCCACTCGATCGCTGTCTGCTGGTCCTCTTACCCCTACTAGGTAGCGGGCATTCGAGCAGCGGCTCCTGTGTCCATACCTCCTCACTTCTGTCGTGCCTCCCCCCTAGGCATCCAATAGGATTGCCTGTCCTTTCGGTCAATCGGGTGACGGGTCCCAGACCCTATTCCAGATTGACCGGGAGGAGGATCAGTGTTAGAATAGCGAATATTCATTTGCTATTTTAACACACCTGGGTGGGCTGTGAGCGCACTTTCTTTGCCCTAAGTCCACCCTATTTTGAAGCCTATTAGAGCATTTGGCTCTAATCAGTGCTTTAAAAAAAATACCCCCGCCATAAGAATTCATGTGCCCAGCTTCCTGCAAGGGGCCAGGCGCATGGATGGGGGGGCGGTGCTAGATAGGAGGGGCAGTACTCGTGCCACCCCTGATACTTCCTGAACATAGTGGGTGGAGGGACAGAGGCTGCAGCCTGGATATTTATGGAGTTTCCACCAATCCCTGGAGATGCAGGGCCCAGAAGGTGGAGATACAACCCATAAATACTCAGAAGCCTGGCAGTCTGGGAACAGGGTCCAGCCATTTGGAAGAGACCCCTGTGGTTGGGGCAGGAGAAGGGATGGAGAGAAGGAGAGGAATCCTCAGAAGTTCACCCAGTTTCAGTCACAGCTAGGCTTAGCTGTAGACTCCAAGCAAAGCCAATACAGCCTGCTCAGCAGAAAGGCCAGGACAGCAGCCATTCTGGATTTTGGGAAGTCTTCAAAAAGGGGACTGAATGAGTACAAGTCAGCCATACACCCTGAGAAAAGAGAAGACAGTGAAGTGCAATACCTCATGTCTGGGACCAGAGGGAAGTTTAAATGCAGAGCAAGTCAGCCAGGAGCCCCCTCATATCCTAGAGCAGCCAGGCGCTGTCTCTTCAATGTACTTTTGTGTTGCTTTGCCATTGCTGCATTATCACTCCCATGGTTGCAGCTCAGTTCTATAATTTGGATTAGAGTAGCCAGAGACATAAATAAACATTGATGACCTTCTTCCTGCTGAGCCGCACTGTGGTTGGATTTTATCAGCAGACCCCGGCCTATGATTTATGGCTGAAACCTACTGATTGGCGCTGTCCAATAACAGCGTCCCGTGTGTACAAACACTCTGTACCCAGAGGTTTCTTCTCCCTGCAAAGCAGGGAGCCCAAAAAAATAAGATCATTTACATTTTGCCAGCTAATGTATACAATTTTTATTTTGTTTTTAAAGTGGTTGTAAAGGTAGGTCTTTTACCTGAATGCATTAAGGTAATGAACTTTTTACTTGCAGCCCCCTCTTAAATACTCACCTGTGCCCGATCTCAGTGCATAGCTGCAGCTATTAGCTTCTGCTGTCAGTCAAAACCAGCAGTGAGCAGAGAGCGGGGCTGAACCAGGCCATGTGTCTGAATAGACAAATAGACACAAACAGCCTGGCTCGGGAGCGAGCCCACATGAGTGCCTCTATAGCACGAGGCTCAGTGCCCCGATTATCTGTGCAGGTCTCCCTGTGAGGAAATGCTGCTGGTTGGCTCACCAGTGTGAGGAGAGGAAAGCCGATAACCAGCATTTCTTTGTTTACATGTGATCAGCTGTGATTGGAAATAGTGGTCTATCCAAAAAGGCTTAACCATTTCAGCCCCGGTAGGATTTACCCCCTTAATGACCAGGTCATTTTTTGCGATAAGGCACTGCGTTACTTTAACCGACAATTGCGCAGTCGTGAGGCGATGTACCTATACAAAATCAATGTGAATTTTCCCACAAACAAAGCTTTGTTTTGGTGGTATTTGATCACCTCTGCGTTTGTTTGTTTTTTGCGCTATAAACAACAAACAAAAAAGAGACAATTTTGAACAAAAAAAAACAATATTTCTTACTTTTTGCTATAATAAATATCCAAAAAAAATGTAAAGAAATCAAATTCATTGCGCAGACATCTGACGCGCTTTTGGGAGCAGTGACATTTATACATCGATCAGTGCTATAAAAATGCACCGATTACTGTATAAATGACACTGGCGGGTAAGGGGTTAACACTAGGAGGCGATCAAAGGGATGTGTGTCCTAGGGAGGTGCTTTCTAACTGTAGGGGGAGTGGACTGACTGGGAATATCACTAGGAACAGACGATCTCTCTCTACTCCCGTCAGAACGGGGACCCGCTTTGTTTACATAGGCAGATCCCTGTTCTGCCTCTCTGTGGAAAGATCGCGGGTGGCTGGCGGACATCGCGGGCACCGGCCACGTGCACCGGCTCCAGGGCTGCGCAGCGAGTGCCCCCTATATCTGTTACAAGTAGTCTCGTACCGGTACGACGATTCGAGCAATAGAGCCGCCTTGCTGCAATATATATATTCGGCGGGCGGTCAGGAAGTGATTAAAATGGTATACTTGAAATCACATACAATTTTCTTTTTTACATTTCAAATAAAAATAGAATGAATTATTTTTTAACAAATCTGCCTTCCCTTTACCTCAACATTATGGGCAAGTCCAAAATGGTAACTGTGCTGCATCATCTTCCCCTACATTTTGACGCTACACTTTTGCTTCCGAACCAACAGCCTATATACCCCTGATGCTACAATGCTCTATCTGCTCTACTTCCATGTAGACCCCTGGGACCTCATTCCCTTCCCCTTCTATCCCCTCGCTCTGTGGATGGCAGCCTGGGTTCCCCAGCTAGCTATTCTTATCCTGTTAGCACTTGGATACACAAAATTTACTGAGTATCTCTACAATTGAGTACATTGTTTTCTATCTCAGTGTGAAGTCTCTAAATGCTCAACTTCGTTCACCTTTGTATTATAGTTTACTATCTTTGGATATCTGGTTTGCAATAACCTCTAATCCCACTCTACCATGTTGTCTTCCATGTGAACAAGAGTGTTTATTGGTAACTTTAGTTATCCTTTGTTACCCAAGCGCCTTTTAGCTGTTGCGATTTGTAAAATTCAATAAATACACTTTTGTGGGGGGAAAAAATAGCAAACAAAGAAAAAATAATATAGCGCATATAACTGCGACACAAGTCCTATTGTAATTGAATGTTATTAAAAATTACCTTTGCTTTTCAATCTGCAGCCGCTGTAATTTTCTATAAAATGCAGTGAAATATGGCAACCTGGAGTTGTTCTGTACAGACTGTGTACTGACCACTCCCCATAAACATCATTTCCAGCTTGTGTGATTGGCTCACTGATTTTCCCAGAAGTCTGCCTAAGATACAAGTCAGATTTCAGGCATCCCCTGTAACAAAAATGTCATTTTTGGAGAGATAGGAATAAATCTAAAGGGATGCAGGCCCAGTAGATTTCCTCATTAGGCTACTTTCACACTGGGGTGTTTTTCAGGCGCTTGCAGGATGTTACAAAAAGTCCTGCAAGCAGCATCTTTGGGACAGTGCACTGAGCAGTGTATACACCGCTCCTGCCATTGAAAACAATGGGCAGCGCTTCTGAACCGGCCATACACCCCTTGTGGGGGGTTAAAAGCGCCGCCATAGCGCCGCTATAACAGCAGAAAATCGCCGCTGAAATCAGCAGCATTTTACTGCTCCCATCCCAGTTTGAAGTAGCCTTAGTGCTCTCCAGCTGCACACCTGACAGGTAATTATAAAAACACTCCCATAAGGGTCCTTTCACACACACGGACCGTTCATCAGTTCGTCAGTTCATCAGTTCATCCGTTTTTCATCAGTTTTTTCATCCGTTTTTCATCAGTTTTTCATCCATTTTTTCATCTGTGGTCATCAGTTTTTCTTTACATTCACTACCAATGCAAAAACGGATGAAAAACTGACCGTTCGTCAGTTTACATCCGTTTTTCGTCCGATCCGTTTTTTTGACGGATGAAAAATAGGACTTTCATCCGTTCAAAAAAACGGATGCTGACGGAAGCGGATGAAAACTGATGAAAATAGCTGATCATCAGTTGTCATCAGTTTTTCCATAGAGTTGCATTAATGTCCGTTTTTCATCCGTCAACGGATGGATGAAAAACGGACAAACGGTCCGTGTATGTGAAAGGGGCCTTAGACTCACTCAGTACAGAGGCAGAGAAACAGAGGGATTTCTTCAGAATAACAAAAGGTAGGAATCTGCAACAATATTCGTTATCATTGCAAAGTACATAATCACCCAGAGGGGAGTGTTTTTATCTCAACAAAAGTGGAGTTACGCTTTAACAATTAAAAAAAAAAATGCAATTTTTTAAAATGGTTTCTTTCGTCTATCTGGGAAGGGAAAAAAATGTTTCCTGAAGATGTAATCTGCTTGTTGTATGGCTGACAAATAGTAGTCTGTCCAAAGATGACTTACAAGCTATGGTGCTAACATGTACCACCTTGATTTATTCTTGGGTAAAGAAAAGAAAATAGTTTCTTATTTATGGCTGCAATCAACCTGCTCTCTTCTTTTAGAAAAAAAAACACAAAGATTACAGCTTAGCAACAAATCTGTCGATTTTCTTTATACAGTCTATGTAAAGGAAGCCAATTTTTTTGCTTGCAGGTGCTATTTGCCTACTTTTAGCCCTCAAAAATGATTCCAATAAAAAAAATTGTGAAAAGTATGGTGTAATTCTGTTTGTTTATGTTTTTAATGGTACACAAAAAGCAGAACCTACTTTTTTGTTCCAGATGTAATATAGCACACTTGTCACTCAGAAATTGCGGCCTGACCATAAGGGTTTATATGTGTGGTACAAACCTGTAACCTTTTCAGATCTTTATTCCCTGAAAATTACATTAATATTTTCTCAATTCTATGTGCAATGTGCTTCCTCTCTCCCTCAGAAGTTATTGCCCATCCAATAAAGGCTTCAAAAATGTGTTCCAAATCTGTGTAATTTTTATTTTTTAATTTTAAACAGTCGCTGATTTATTTATTTTTTTTCTACATGCAGTGCGCCTGTTCCTGGTTTCAAAAACCCCACCTTGGCGAAACTGGAAGTGATGTCATCCACTGCAACCAATCAGGATGCACCCAGAAGTGACACAAGTGGAAGTGTAGCGTACCACACATTCCGCTCATAACTCCACCAAGATGGTGCCAGTCAGAAATGCGTCAGGAAGTGATGAGGGCACCGTGACCCAGGAGCAAGACACCACTAGAACTGAGACATGCAGGTAGGAGTGAACTTTTTAGAATGGTAGAACAAATGTGTTTCCTGGTTGCAGGTGGGAAGAGCCCTATCACTCAGATGCTGCCCTGGAAGACGACTTGAGAAATAGGAGATTTGCAAATTATTGTATTCTTGGTTTTATGCAGATTTTTTACAGCGTCCCAACTTTTTTGGAATTTTTATATAACTGGGTAAGTTGGGCCACAATAAAACCTCAGCTGAAAAGACAGAGGGCCCAGCCACACCTGAGAGCCAAATTAAATTCTGATGATGGAATAGACTCCAGAGTCAGAGAGCAGCACGATTCCAAGCTACAGATATCAGCACAATTGGGGCATGCAACAGTCTCTAACCCATTAGTAGCAAGTGCACTAAGGGCACTTGGCACAGCAGGACAGTTCTTCACCCCAGAATCAGACATGTTGCGACTGCAGTGAGGAAAGCTATGTACAAGATCAGAACAAGAGGTAAGGCCTTGTGTTCTCATGACAGCTGGTGGCAGGTGAAGCTTCGAAACTGAAGTATCTATCGTACAAAGATGACTAAGTAGGTGTGCAGAATGTGACTGTGCAGCAAGAAAAGGTTTCCTTGATGTTGTACGTTAAGAGCAGAGTGCACACATCACTCCACTTAGTGGAATGCCATCATTGCTTTAACCCACAGCATTAACCCCTTCCACAGCAAAGTCAGTGGGAAACAGGGAATCAAGGTGCCCAACAAGCAAAGAAAGTGAGGCTGTTGTGAGTGCCCAACCAGAGCAAATGCAGAGGCAAAGCCAGTGGCTTTGGAGCTGGAGAGTGCTCTGTGGAGCCCAGTGCCCAGTTACACCATAATCATTCTGTCCACCTGCTAACAGTCCAAAGGCCAGACTGAGGACAACCACACAGGATAGGTGCAAGTCACTGGATAAAACCACCAGCAGCGATGGATGTACATGAATCTTAAATAAAGAAAAAGTAGCTTCGAAAAAAAAAAAAAGTATGAGTCTTTACAAGCAGAACTGAAGAAAACACATCTATCCTCCTAGGAGACCGAAAACACTGAGGAATGTTGGTAGTAGTAGGAGGGGTTATCCTGGGCTGGCCTATAGGGTTTTTTTTTTTTTGTTCGCCAGTATCCAATCCTCCTGTAGGAGGCAATTAAGCCCTAATGTTTAAGATTTCCCATATGTTTCCATGGACAAGAATGAAATTCCCTTTTGTCATTGGTGAAACTGCCGTTTCCTGCACTCCTCCAGTGCTCCGTGCAGGCATATATCAGAAAATAGGGGTGTGTCTGACCTGGTCTTTGAGGCTACAGAGAGTACTAAACACTGGGGTCAAAGTCTGGTGCCTATTGGACTGCAAAGTTAAATTTAGAAATGGCTGTGAAAGGAAAGTGAAGTCATTGATAGGTTTGCCATGTGTTTGAATCCCTGATGAGGGAGTCCCATGCAAAAGAACTTTACCGGCTGTATCTCCCCAGTGATGGATTGCATTCTCTTTTTACAGCTGTTCTATGGACAATACAGGGCAAATGACATCTGTAAAAACTTTGTTCACACTGGGGCTGCGGTAAATCGCCGCTCATTTTAGTGGCGCTTTACCGCTGTTTAAGCCTCGCTTTTGGGCCGCTAGCAGGGCGCTTTTAACCCCAAAAAAGGGGTTAAAAACTCGTTTTGTGGCGCTCAGTGTTTTTCAGGAGCTTTTGAAGCGCTGCCCAATCATTCCAATGGGCAGGGGTGGTTTGGGAGCGCTCCCAACCCACCCCAAAGATGCTGCTTGCAGGACTTTTTCCCATCCCGCAAGTGCACCGCCCCATTGTGAAAAGACACACTGGAAAGAATGAGAGGCGGTTTTCAGGCGCTTAGCAGGGGGCCATTTCCAGCGCTAAAGCGCCTGAAAACCGCCCCAGTGAGAAAGGGGTCTAACAGGGAGCACAGACAGTTCTCCTTTCTATACCGAAGTTCCAAGTAGCGGGGAATAAAGTGCTGCGTTCAGCGACCTCCAGGATGCCATGCAATGCAGGTCTGATATCCACTATGAAATAGAAATGCAGCAAACACATTTTTTTATCAGTCTTAAATATATTTAACATTCATAAGCAAAAGGCAAACATATATATATTAATTATTTTCCATTTGCCTTATCAGCATAAAAAACATTAAGGATCAGAATTGAAATGGTGTCTGTTTTCGAGAAATCAGTTGTGCGCATTAGCAACAATTTATAGACAATAGACAACGGTCAACTGGTGCACAACATTAAGTACTGCTCCTCTTCCACTCTTCCTTAGTTGCTTTGGCCCGGCTTGGAAATCGTTCCCAGGATCGCCATTGGCTGGCCTAGATGTGTCATAATAAACACAGTTACTTGCAGAGGAAGTCCTTACACAGGGAGCTCCAAATCTCACTTCATCACAACTTAAGAGTTCAAAGGTCATTGAGGGTCCATTGCTGGTTTACTGGGAGGATTTGTTGTAACTACAACTGTGGACATTGTCTTAGAGGTCGCCGGGGAGGTGGAGGCTGCCGCAGCTTGTAAGTGGGAGGCTGGGACCGTCTGTATTCGCACCTGGTTAGGATAAAGAAAAAAAATGTAATTACACAGAAGTGTTAGTTATGATATAAAATACAGCAACTTGTGGTTTATACTGCTGGGACAGCCGACATCCCTAATAATCTGCCAGTCTTTTCAATAGAAGGGATTGGTTCTTTACATTCATTTTCAAATGATATCAATGATCAGCTTTTATGATGAGGCCTCTTTTCTACACACACACGATCACATCACTGCAGTTAACAACACAAATAAAAATGGTTAGCAAGAGGAAAAAAAAAAAAAAAAAAAGGGAAATGTACTGTTTACTGGGGAATGTTCATTTGATTGTCCTCAATATGTTAGGCTAAAAAAATCCTTAGGGTTTACTACTACTTTAACCCTTTTAACTGCCAGGTCTATACATCCTACGGACCTTACAGAGGGGGGGTTTAACAAAACACTGCTGGTGGCTGCCGCCACTGGGTGTGTGTATATCTGACAAGCAGACTGCCAGGTGTCAGATGGAAGTGATCCAGCAGCTAAACAGCCACCCAATTTCTTCCAAACACCCCTGGTAATGGCCACCCTGCACCTCCACCCCCTCCCCGCCATGCATCCTAGGAACCGAAATTGCTTCCGCTCTCCTCCCGTTATCTCATTAAAAAAGAACCAGCCACCAAAAAGATCATTATAGGGGACTTTTTGTCCACTATGTGATGAAAAATGGTTAAAAAAAAAGAAAAGTTAAGGTTACACTCAAGCAACCCATCAAATATTTTTGAGCCCCCCCCCCAATAAAAATGTAAATGCATGTGTTGGGGGAACCTACACATGAAAATGTCAATTCATCTTTTATATCCCCCCACCCCAAAATTGGGTAATGTGTTTGTGTGCCCTAAAATTGACTTTATTTTATATTGAAATTTTGCGTTCCCTAGACCTTTTTTGTCTCATAAAAAAATTGTAGCTATCGCTATTTTTAACAAATGTTTGTGGGTTTTATGCAACCTTCAGTGCTAAAATGATTTTCTAAATGTGCGCAAAAAAAAGCAAAAGGGTTAAAATATTCTCGAAGTGCTCCAGGTATCACATAACCTTGTGATTAAAAGACTGCTTAACTGTACTGTTCATTGCCTTGGAAGATCCAAATCACAATTTGCATGGATATGCACATTTCTAGCAGCCCTGCTGATAGCCTGGCCTCGTCCAGTCTAAAGCTCACTATTCGCTGTAGTAATGGAAGCTGATAATAATTGGACAGGCTGGTTGCCTGTGACCTGGCTCAGGAGCCCTTGTCCTTTATGGGTGGCTCCTTACAGTTACCTGTCCTGTAAGGCCTCTCCCTTCTCACCTGTGTGGCCTGGCCCTGCTGTTGGAGCTGCTGTAGTTGCTGTGCAGTCAGGAAGCTGACGGGTTTGTTTCCTGCGATGAGTTTGGTCCCTGCTGGCACTGTTGTCAGAATAATATTACGTCCCAAACCGCTTATACTGAAGAGAGAGAGAGAGACAGAGAGAGAGAGAGAGAGAGCCGTGTCAGTAAAATAAACAAACATTCAGGGTTCTATGACGCCATCCATGGAGTAGAATTAGGAAAACACTGATACCATTTTTCCTATGGCAAATACAAGTACCGATATTTTTCTTTACTACTCGCCGATACCAATTACCAACTTTTTTGTTTACACTTTAGCTGTCAGCAATGGTACAAAGCTTTGAGAAGTTATTTACAAACAAAATACATTTTGCACTTCTTTTTTAATGTGAAACGTGTAAATATATGTTAGGCCCCTTTCACACATGCTGTTCGATCAGTTCTGCCTGTCCGTTTTCCAGGCGGACCCGATCGGACGCTCCATTCACCTCTATGGAGCGATGGATGTTAGCAGTGACATGTCCACTGACATTTGCCGCTAACCGATCCGATCCTGTCCGCCAAATCCAGATGGATGGAAACCCTACTTCCCATCTGTCTGGCGGATCGGATGGAATTGGATGAAACGGACAGGCGGATCAGTTTTCATCGGATCTCCTATAGAGGACAGCGGGCTCTGACAGGTACCCCTCTGCACAGTGAGCGGAGACGGATCTGTCATCTGCCTGCTCAGCGGGGATCAACGGATCGATCACTGCTGAGCAAGCAGAGTCCGTTAAAAACCTGACAAGCCCATGTGAGAGGGGCCTAGAAAGTGTAAAAGGATTAATGAACAAAAAAAAAAAAAAATAAATAAATTAATAGTTTAGTTTATAAAATAGAAGGGGGGGAAAAAAACACACAGGAAAATAATAATTAAATGGAGAAGGAAAATAAAAGGTAATTAGGGCTGATTAACGTAAATCAATGGCTAATAAGGGGTTAAACAGAGGAGCATTTAATAAAAAAAAAAACCAAAAGACTTTTTTCTTTTACTTGACAGGTTGCTTTAGCCCTTGTTCACATTGGAGCGTTTTGTCATGCGAACAAGTAGCAGCCTATTGACGTCAATGGCACCGTTTCAATCGGTGCAATGCTAATTTTGCAGTGCAGCACCAATTTGCACAATTTCAAAGCTGCGTTCAATGTGAAGGAGGGCTTAAACTGACTTAATCTGCAGATTTAAGTTCATCCCTTTGATCTGTAGATGAATAAACAGTAGGATATAAAATTAAACCATGGTATCTTTTTATCCATTTTAGCGGCTGAGCAATGTTGTTGATAAACATTCCCTGGCTGCTTTTCTTTTTTTTTTTTTACAGCTTCAATTGCGGGGCATGGTTTACACTTCAGCTGTAAAAAGGGGAGTCCCAGTGACCGCTGAATGAATCACCTGTTTTTTTTTTTTATTGATGTAAAAAAGGTTTATTTGCCAAAAGCAGAATAGTAAATGTAACATCAGAGTACAGTCCAATTCACCTTGTTGTAGCCATATACATTACAATATCATATATTTCTTAGCAAGAAACTAGCGAAAGGGAGATCATCGAGGCCATGAGCCATTGATATACACCTTCAGCCCAAAGCAGCCCAACATTTAAGCCTCAGGCACACAGGACGTTTTTTGACTGTTTTACAGCAGCTGTTTTTAGCTGCAGACGTTTTTTTCTAGTCAAACTCCCCATCATGTTCTCTTATGTGTTCTTGCACACATAGGCTGTTATCAACTGTTTTTAGCAGTGACGTTTTTGAGCTGTAAAAAAACCCCAAGACCTGAGGTTTTTTTCGGAGGTTTTTCAGCTGTAAACGCTTAAAAACGCCCAAAGATGCTCAAAAAGGTCAATCCCCAACGTTTTTGGACGTTTTAAACCAATTGGGAAAAAAAAAATGCTGGCCCTTTAAAAATGCAAAAAAACAGCGGTAATATAACGCTGGTAAAAGCTGAAAAAAATCCCTGATAAGCTACTGATGTTTTTCAACTTTTTTTTTTTTAAGTCCTGTGTGCATGAAGCCTTTAAAAACACGTCCAAAAACGTCAGCTTATCAGGGATTTTTTAAGCTTTTACGTTATATTACCACAGTTTTTAAAGGGCCGGCGTTTTTGTTTTTTCCAATTGATCTAAAACATCAAAAAACGTTGGGGGATCAACGTTTTTGAGCGTTTGAACGTTTTTACAGCTGAAAGACTTCTCTCAGAACCCTCTGGTCTTGGGGTTTTTTTACAGCTCAAAAACGCCCCAGCCAAAAACAGCTGATAACAGCCTATGTGTGCATGGACACATAGGATAACATGATGGAGGGTTTACTGACTGTAGAAAAAAAACATCTGCAGCTGAAAACAGCTGCTGTAGAACAGTCAAAAAACTTCCTGTGTGCATGAGGCCTTAAAGCGAATGTACAGGAAATACATCACACCTTTCCCATTGTAAAGAACACTTGAATACCCTCCATTTAATCAATGGCCTTTTGAACCTTCAACCTCAAAGACATTACAAAAGTCTAATTTTAATCGGCTCATTAGGAGTATCAAGTCATGGGGCCCACAGTTTTTCAAATTTGCCAGGCCTCCACCTGTGCTGGTAAATATATTGTTCAAAGAGGAGGGTATTTCCAATGTGTTGTATCCAGGATTTGACAGACGGTGGGGTGTCCGATTTCCACCCCATAAGAATAGTTTTTCTAGCTTGAAATAAGGCCCGAGAGAAAGGGACCCTTCGTCATCTCCTCGGGGATCACCCCCTCCAGGGCACCTTGTATGCAGCACATCGAATCCAGAGGAACATCCATCTGAAGAACACAATTGAGTGTGTGGCAAGGACCCCTTACCAATATCTATGGAGTTTAGGGCATCGCCAGAGGAGATGAATGAGGTCACCAGGCACTATCTTATATTTACTGCATAGTGGGTCCGATAGAATACCCATTTTGTGAAGTTTTATGGGAATATAAGGAGCCCTGAGTACAATATATAGTTGGGATACTTTTTGCGAGACATTTAGGGAGCAAGTAGTGACAGACAGGAGGGCTTCCGCCGAGTCATCGGATGTGAAGGACGCAGCGACTCTGATCCTTAACAACTGGTAATTGCCTGTTTTTTTTTTTGTTAACATTTCAGCTGTCAGGGGGGGAACTGAGCCTGATAGTATTTGTTTCAGGCATTGGAGCATTTGCACCGATACTCATGTAAATGCTTAGTATTGGCACAGATACCAGTATTGGTGCAACCCTACATAGAGTTCATTAGGATAGAAGTGAAACCATTCCCCAGAACACCAAACCGATTGCTCAAAGTAAATTTTTCTTTGGATAGAATATAGAAGGGTTAAAAGTCCTGTAATTTTTGTCTTCACCGTCCGTGCCTTTATAAGGAAATTTCCCTTCACTTCCTGTCCCTCAGGCACACAACAGAATATAAGAGGAAATTTTAGTTCTCACCAAAACAGATGCCCCAATGGAAGATTTCCCCCACAAACTGTGAAGTTTTGGATATTGCCATGATTTTTTCAGTAACAAAGGTAACCAGGACCAACATAAGGTGAATCTCCCTGGCAAGGGACACACACAGTAAAAGGCTGGGTGTGCAAGGAGGAAAGTGTTAAGAGTCATAAAATAAAGTCCAGATTTAATTTTATTCGCACTCTTATATCATAAAAAGTCTGTGTGTTTCAGGGGTTCAGGGGCTCCCCCTTCATGAGGGCTTGATACTGCTGAATGTAGTGTGCAGTGGACTGATAAATTTGGGGGGGGGGGGGGGGCACTTC